>JARHVA010002805.1:392500-445000 GCA_037957365.1 Torreya grandis | reverse complement strand
TTATATGATATTCTCATCTATTCAAAAAGTGAGAAGATCATGTTGATCACTTGTGTTTAGTCTTGAAGCAATTGTGAAATTGTAAACTTCATGGAAAGTTGTATAAGTGTGAATTATGTCAAACAAATATATAGTACATGGGACACATTATCTTAGTATAATGAATTTTAGAGGATTTAGCCAAGATTACAAAAATTATGGATTGGCGAACACCCAAAAATGTGCATGAAGTGTGTAGTTTCATGGGTTTAATAGGGTACTATAAAAAGTTTATACCAAATTTATCCAAGATAGTTAATCTAATCACCTATATTAAATAGAAAGAGAAACATTTTTCTTGGTATAATAAGTGTGAACAAGCCTTTTAGGTTTTGAAATAGAGGCTTACTATAACACCAATATTGTAGATTCTTTATCTAAATGATAACTTTATAGTTATAACAAATCCATTTGAAGATGGTTTAGGAGAAGTTATTATGTATGATAATTTAGTTATGGCCTATGAATCAAGGAAACTGAATCCACACAAGATAAATTATGATCTTCATGACTTATAAATAACAACTATAGTTCATGCTTGAAATTTTAGAGTAATTATTTTTTGGGAAATATTTTTGAACATAAAACTAACAACTTGGGTTTCAAGTACATATTTACCCAACCTAACCTTAAGCTCATCAAAGGTGATGGTCATTTTTTTTCTAATATTATGATTTTGACATTAAATACATTAAGGGTAAATATAATAGAGTTCCAAATGCTCTTAGTCATATAAGGTACATTTTGGCTTTGACCATAATAAGAAGTAATTTTTGAGATCAGGTAGTAAAATTATCACCTAGAGATGAATTATATGAGTAGGTTAATAAAAATTTGGCCAAGAGTTCTCAAGATTATAGATACCAAGGTTTTCAATTTGAAAATTATGGAATTTTGAGGTAAAATGGTAGAATATATGTACCTAATAGAGAAAAGTTGAGGAATATTATGCTATATGAATTACATAATGTTTCATATTTAGGACATCCTAAGGTGAATAAGCTATTAGCAAAATTAAGACAATTATATTTCTAGAAAGGAATGAAAAATGATGTAATAAATTTTGTGTCTAGTTTCTTGGAATGTTAGTGATTTAAGGTTGAACATGTGCATCATGTTAGGTTGTTGTACCCACATTCCATACCAAAATGGAAATGGCAAGTTATTACCATGGAATTTGTCTAAGGTTTTCTAAAAAATTTAGGTTTTGTTTTGGGAATCTCAAGACTTAATATTATGATGTTATTATCATGGTTATATCCTAAAAATAAAAAAATATAATAATTTAGGTTTTTATTTTATTCAATTGTTATGATTTCATAAGTTGAACTCACCATTTGGAATGATGATGGTTTCTTTTGTTCCCATCCCTTTATTAGTGGAATGACTACAAGTTAATGACAAGCATGAATAAGTTTGAGAATGATTAATCTTAGTCCAATAATGGTGAACTAAAATAATAGTTCGAGATTAACTTGGACATGAAAGTTGTCCATGGGGAAGGAAAAATAATAAGAAAAAAGATGAAGAATAAAATATCAATTATGACATATGTTAGAAGAAAAAGAAGAGTTGACAAAAGGGGAACGAGGGATATAATTTTATACATTGAAATGGAAAAACACTTAAAAACCAATTTGGTTTATCTTTCATGAATGAATATTTGTATATCAGTAAAAAGATGGGTTTAATATGTGTTTTATTACACTATTTTGCAATCTTAAAATGTTAGAATTTAATAAAACGCTTATTCAAATTCCTAAGTTTTTAATGTATATAGACGTGGGGATGGAACTTGGTTCCATCCTAAGGCCTATATATGAGGTTTGAGACATATAAGATGCAAAACTTGCCTTTGTTTAATATCAATAGTTTTTTGTTATGTTATGGATAGATTCAACCCTATTTTTTCATTTGAATGACATGAAAATACTATCAAACTATACAAGGTTAAAGAACTTATTTTTAAATATCACACACACACACACACATACACACACACACACACACACACACACACACACACACACACACACACACACACACACACACACACACACACACACACACACACACACACACACACACACACACACACACACACACACACACACACACACACACACACACACACACACACACACACACACACACACACACACACACAAATGAATTATATTTGAAGGATGTTTGAGAAAGTACATAGAATGATTTATTATTGTTATAAGACTCCTATAGAAATATGGTTTTGAACATAGTTCATTTTATAAAATTGTTTATATCATTATTATGGATTAGGTAAATGTAAATAGTAAGATTATGGATTTATGATTACTTATAGTTTATCTTTATGTTGGACTGAGTGTAAGCTACAATATATGTTATTATGCTCTAAATATTTATGTGAAAATTATTAGATGTATTTTAGATTACATGTGATAGTTATATGATGATTCCAAAATGAAAATCATATACCTATCACCTCATATCATTTTATATCCATGGTTTAGTAGCAAAGAGTTTTGTGTGAGTGAAATTGACTCAAATTTTTACATCTAATTTCTATAATGAAAACTTTGGCCAAAGTAATTTTATAGTCGAGACTTTGTCATTCCACTATAATTTATAGTTTACATGTATATGTTTATGTCATTTTGGATAGAGGATTGGATTCTATGGTGTATTTTACTACTTCATGTATTAATGATTTTACCCACATGGGTTTCAATTGATTTACTAATATGCACACTATTCTTATTTGCCCCTCTGTGAAGGGTAAGGTCACTCCAGGTGGAGAGGTGTGAGGGAGAACATTGGTATGTGGTTGGAAATAAATAAATCTAATTATTCTCTCTCTCTCTTTGTCAGTTATTTCAACCATTTGGGATCATACTTAGGCTATATTTATGGATCATTGAGCCACTTATAAAGCTCTCTTGTACTATTATACACATTGTATTTTATATTTTGGTTTATATTGAAATGTAACATATTGTATATTATTAATTAATGGGTATTCAACACAATAGTGGATATGATACTTGTAATTAATTATGAATATTATGAAAAAAATGGTTGTAGGCTCATTTATCATTGAAAAATAGATTATATCAATGTTTTTCTATACTTAATTATTTCCACTATATAGTTAATGAGAGATATTCATCTTGTAATCTGATTTAGACTATTAAAAAACTAAATGATTCATGTTATTATCTAGTGGGTTAATACATTTAATTAATGTTGTGGATGCATTTAAAAGTCAAATAGTAATCTTATAGACAATTAAAGATTGTTTTGTAAGTGTACTTTATGTTTTTCAAAATAGTGTATATGTTGTGTAACCCAATAGGGTTATAATAATTTGAAAAGGAAACAATTTCTATAATGTAATTTTAGTGATGAATACTCATATAATCCTATGTAGGATGTATAATTATAAAGGGTGAAAGAATTGGTCGGTTCCATTGTATAATAGGATAAGGTTTCATTATTTGTGTTAATTATGGAACACATTGAGCCATAAATGGTGTTAAATGAAGATACACTATAAAAGGTGAATACCTCTTTGAATTTTTAATAACTTTATAATGTGACGCTTATTTTCTAGGAGGGTGTTTTATTATCCTTTTAACTAATTGCATAGAAATATTTTGCATAGGTGAAACAATTGAATCAAGATTTTGAATATGTGTAATAATAAATTATGGTGGTTTTGGGGGAGGAGGAAGAGAAAATAAAAATGATTGTAGATAAAATTCATATCAAATGATCAAAATTTTGACCACCTATTATAATGTATATATTTGAGACCTATATGTATTATGGATGGCATTTCACAAATATTATATATCCAAAGACATCCTAATAACAAGTCAAATACCCATGTGCATGATATGATTAATAATGGAGTACCCACTATAATTGAATTGACTTGAAGTAACACTATATACCCATTAATATTCTATGTATGTCTATCAAATGATTTAAATAATTTAGATGTATATTGTAAATTCTAATCAATGTACCTAAGAGTGCAAATAATTGTCAATGTACACATGTTTTCAATCAACCTAGTTCCAATGATGATACTATGTATGGGTTTTATATTGATATAGGCTATAATAAATAGTGTATGTCTATCTGAATCATCATCAACAATAACATTGTGGTAAAATATGATCATAGGATGTGGTGTTGATGCAAATATAAGTGTAGAAATAATACCATCTATTAGATGTCCATATATTAGAGGAAGAGAATGCACATTGTATGTATAAACTATCCTTAGTTTCTACTATTCCATGGTTTTGAAATGGATTATTGAAGATTGTCAATTTTAATTTTATTATGGTTTAGCTTCCTCTATGGTTGTTCTTAAATTAATTATATTTTTATAAATAAGATATTAAATCTTATGGATTTACTCATAATTTTTTTTTACAATGTCCAATACATCTATGATAGTCATAATATGCATATTTTTTTATCCCTTATGTTGAGGCTTAGTCATATCAAATTGTAATAGTAGAGGAAGAGATATGATATTTCACTCAATTAAATTTTTTTATAATATAGGAGGAGGTGATGGTAAATGTTGGAATTTCCTCCTAGGTAGAGCTAACAGCTTAGTCTTATTCATTAATTATGATATTGAATTTATTGTTACTTTTTCTTCATTCTTTTTTTCATCACATTTGAACATGTAATTTTGTTTGATTTGAAATTTAGTATTTGAAGTAGTTGGATTATTTGGTTCATACTTAAATTTTTTAAATATAAGATCTTAAATTAAAATTATTTCATTGCATGGCATAACTCATCAAAATATTTGAATTTTTCAAACTTGATTTAGTCATGAATTAGTGATAACAAATTTAGTGTGAAGATATCTTGTTACTCATTTTTTGATATAGAATTTCTCATCTTACCTACGATATTTTTGTATCAAATAACATATTAACTAATTGAATAATTGGATCCTTTATTGAGTTTACTAATATGTGCATAAGATAATTTTTAAACAATCTTAACAGAGGTGTGATAGAAACTAATCTACTAAAGGGTTGAATGTTTTAACTAGTTTGAGTGTAATATAATAGAACCAATGAAAATAATATTCTTTTAGGCTTTGTGTAAATAGCTTAGTTAATAATTTATCATTTTATGCATAATCTAAGAAATCTACATGGAATAATCGAAGATCTTTTTACCTTTATATTTCTAGAGTAGAATATTAAAAGATAAAAAAAGTATTGGTAATGGGTAAGATTTTATCTCAATTATCAAAGGAGTATGAAGATAATTATCTAAATTTATTGAATGGATATCTTTAGAGACACCTTGATATAATTATAACACCTTGTCATGAATGGATATAACATTCTACTCATGGGAAATTGTATTAGGAAAGTTTGGTGGTGGACCATGTGCAATAATAAAATTTAGGTATGAATAATGATATTAATATGGTACAATATTTTCTATGGACCCCTACCTAGATATTATGTCACATATGTAATTGGAGGTGTCAATTTAGGAATAAAATAAATAATATAAACTATAACACTTGAAGTGAAAGTATTATATTGAAATGGATGATAAATATTAGGGAAGGGATCATATTATTCTCTTAATGTAGAAGCATGAGTCAATTTGTTGTGTTCATCTCTTGCAATGTATAATAATGTATTAATATTATGTGGATTATAATTAAGATATTCAGTGAATTATTTATAATTAGTTTGATAAAATTACATTGTATTAACTTTATTAGTCTCAACAAATATGTTAATTCCATCAATAGGGTGCATAATATGAATTTTAGGATCCATATATATATATATATATATATATATATATATATATATATATATATATATATATAGAGAGAGAGAGAGAGAGAGAGAGAGAGTAGGAAGAGAAGGATCCATTTATACTCTTTGGCACTTAGTGGTGATAGGTAGTAACTTAGACTAGATATTGAAATAAAATGAACTAATGAAGGCATTAAATTGTGCATTATTCCTTTTAGCCTTTTTATTATACATATAATTTATCCATGTAAATATATAGTGGATCTAAATAATACCTCAAAGAGTAAAATAAAATGTGAGGTGAACCTAATAATTTAGATTAAAAGATAGAAGTGAAATTTAGTCATTACAACCATGATTTGATTTTGAAACTTCAAATTTTCAAATGGCATTTGAGGTGTAATTATGTAGGGCGTGTTTGATTTTTAGGCTCTCAGATACATTGATGCCAAATGTAACTAGTGATCAAGGCCTAAAGGGGAACTAAATACGAAGGATTCCACCACCTCATATATAAATTATTCTATATTTGATGAATTCTAATAGTAAGTTCCTAAAGATATCCTCTTATTAGTGCATTATAAAACTAAATGGATGAAGGCTTCTTATGGCTAAAGAGTAAAAATACTATGTGCTTCTAATATAATTGTTAGGTACATAGAAGCTAAAATCTATATAATTTTTTGTCTAATGGATTGAGTATTTGAGAATTACCTCTCACACCACTTATTAGGTAGTATTTATGACTACTTTTCCTAAAATGATAACTCTTATGAGTTTTAAAACTATTGAAACTGGTTCTAGAAAACCAAAAAACGTTTTTAAAAACCAACAAAAGAAAAAAAAAATTATAATATAAAATTTATAAATTCAATCTAAACCCCATAGTTTAAATATAAATCATAGAGTAAGGCTCAATAACATCATAAAAAAGATTATCATATTTCTCTTTAGTGTATGGAAATAATGAAATTAGCAAAAATTGAAGGATAAAAATTTGAAAAAAAACATTGTTCAATTAAAAAAATGGGTATGCCAATTTAGGTTTTACCCTATTTTATATTTAAAAATATTCAATACGCTTAAAAAATTGAATGATAATTCATAATTTAATATATGAAATTCAAGCATAAATATGAATTTGAATTATAATTAATTGAAATTAATTGACAAGTGGCATATGTTAAATATAGTAAGTAGTAGTAGTAGTAATAATAATAATAATAATAATAATAATAAAATTAGATTTTATATTTTCTATTTTAATATAATAGGTATTGATATTCAAAAACAAGATAAAATAGGTTTGTGATAGCCCATGTTTGTTAATAGAGTTTGTGACTATATCTGGACAAGTCCATTCTCCCTAGACAACTATGTAGTTTGGCCTTGTCTGTTGGTTACATATTTGTTTATTGTAAAAATGAAAAAAATTTGATTTATATGCAACCCATGCCTATTTATTCTGATATGGATAATATGTTATTATTGTTAATACCTTTTAATAACATATTTTTTATTATCCTTACCTTGGAAATTCTAGATATACTTGTGTGAGTAGATAGACTTGAAAAAAAGAAGATGAAGTGTAACCGGGCTGAGATGACCCCAATCACCCCATTTGATGATTAACCACTGTATACACTATTGTATGGATTATATATCACCTTAGTCTTGTACACTTGGAAAAATTATACCTTGGTCTATCCTCTTATTTTTGGACCTTTCCCACTTTTAAAAGTCTTACATCTTCTCTATCTTGTGCCCTTGGCCTATCTCTTGGTCTGACTAGTCTATTGTTGATAATCCAAACATTCTATCTTTCCAAAAATACCTAAAACATACTTAAATTCCACCTCTACAAGTTATGAGTCTATACCTAATTTCTTGTTCCTTGGACACTAGCATTTGTGATAGACACCTACATCAACACTAGTGTCTTTCTCTGACTCAAGTGTCTAGTGCCTTGAAGTCATCTACTTTACAAATGAAACATATCTTAAAGTTCAACCTAAGTTATTTATTTAATGTTAGTTAATTATCAAAAGGGATCGATATAAATACAAGATTAATCTTCATTCATTCCTCACCTAGAAACACCTATAAAAGACCAAAAGAGACCAAGGTAACTTATCAAAAGTAATGGAGAAGAAGTGAAAAGATGTATATTTTCCAATTTACAAGATAGGTCAATATTGTACTTAATTTACACATATTGCATGATTCAAACACAAGCCAAAACCTATGGGAGAAATAGATCACATTGAGGCCCTATTAAGAGTATTATCTATCTAGGTTGTAATTATTTACAAAGGGGTATTTAGGGTCAGATCAACAATGTGTTCCCACTAACCCATTTCCCCCAAGGTCACTATGAAGATGAAGAAATAGGGTTTGTAATTTCATGAGGAATGATAGTCCATGACCTAAATATGAATGCATTTGAGCAAATGTGAAGATAAACACAGAAGCATATAGGTGGTCATATCCTTTTTTAGTATGTATTCTATATAAGACACCTAAATAGGTTCAAACACTAGAATCAACATAATCTAACCAGTTTGGTGCTAGTGTTCATGGCTCTAGAGTCACTCAAATCAAAATTTGGTGACTGTTTCATAACCCTCTTCAAGTCTACTTTTTCCCTATACTATATCCATAATTATGCCATCATCAAAACCAACTAAGTACATTTTTTATTTGTCATTTCCATATCTAACATATTTATACTTATTATTTTTAGCCTATCTTAGTTTGATGACTTTAGCATATATTATATCTGAGTTTAACATATAATTGGACTACTTTAGATATGATTATGTCCCTTATGCTTATTCATTTATATATCTTATTTAACCTTATCTAACCCCAATCTAAAACTATTTTAGGGTTAAAAATTTGGTGAATCTAGATTTTTAATGTAAAACCTTAGGTTAATTAGGGTTTTATAATTTTTCTATTATTGATCCATGATTGTTATAAAATATATGAAATGTGGATGAATTTATCACCCATTTTGGTTTCCAATATATCATAATTATTGTGGTTTTCTACATTAGTTATCTTGTTAAATCTATTAATAAAATTCATGAAAATAGTAAGAGGGTTTTAAATAGAATTTTTTTTAATATCTTTTTAAAATTATTTTTTTAATACACCAAATCAACCACCGTTTCAACTTAACATCATAGAAAGTGACCTTATGTATAAATAAGGTATCACGTGTCCTAAAATTTCATTGTTCAAGATTATAAAGTACTCCACTATCTATAAAGATATCTTATTTGAGGCATTACATGATACCCAAATACCATTTGATATAGCATAAGTTGCTTTTGTAGATATTATGCAAAATATAACATATAACAAAAACATTATTACCTTTTATTTTAAAAAGGTGAACTAAAATAATATAATTTATCAAGACTTGCCTCCCTCAACCCAAACTTATAATTTGAATAAATAAAAGAAACATGAGCATATTCCATAAATTTTAAAGACATGTATTTATGTTATTTCACTTTTAAAGGAGTAGCCCAATAGTTATATTTTCCAAGTTACAAGATGGGTCACTATTGTATTTGTTTTCCACATATTACATGATTCATACATAAGCCAACATGTAGGGGATAACTACATCAATCTAAGGACCTATTTAAAGTATTGGCTATGTAGATAGTTCTCATTGATATAGGGGTCTTTAGGGTTATCTAAACACCATATGACCACTAACCCATTTTTTCTAAGGTCACTATGAAGATGAATAAATAGGCTTTTATAATTTCATGAGGGAGAATCCATGACATAGATCTGAATGCACCAGAGTGAAGGTGAAGACAAAACCAAAATCATCTAAGTGGTCTTATCCTTTTTTATTATGTATTCTATATAAGATACCCACATTAGGTTTTCACACTAGAATCAATGAATGCATCCCATGCTAACACAAGTATTTTAAGCTCTAAATAAACTTAATCTAAAATTTGGTGACTATTATAGAATAATCTTCCAGTCTATTTCCTACATATTCTAGATCTATAACTATATTAACATCATAAATAACTAAGTATATTAATTCTTTTTCATTTATATATCTAGCATAGTTATACTTAATATTTTTATCCTATCTTAGTTTAATTAATTTAGCACATGTTATATTTGAGTTTAACATCTAATTAGCTTTCTATAAATATAATTATCACCCTTGTGCTTATTTTTTTCTATATCAAATTTAACCTTAGATAACCATAATATAAATTCATTTTAGTGTTAAACAACTAGTACCTAGATATAACTAACCTCTAAGGTGGTAATCCAACCACACTTAGTTCTCAAACCTAGTGTGATTATAAAATTATGTTCCTTAACTATATACTTACATCTAGGAATTTGGATTTAATACTTGAAAATGATCACCTTTAAATTGATTGGGAATACATTATAATTAGATTGTGACTAATCATAGTGATTTATATTAAATTTAGGAATAATAGGTTAAATTTCATCAATGTGCATAAGTTTATAAGAACTCAAGCTCTAGAGAGATTCAATATTGTAATGAAACACTTTTTATTTGTATTTATAGGAGTCCAATTAAAAATTTACTTCATCCCAATTAAGATATGTTTGAGATGACCCAAATGGATTTTTTTAAATTTTAGAAACTATCAATTAGATGGGGCATGGACAAGGTCAAACTATGTGGATAGGTCCATGATTAAAAAAAATGCAAAAATGTTTATATAATGCAATCCTATACCATAAAATAAAGAATAACTAGCCTAAGGAATAGATCAATTTGAGAGTGATAAAAATACATTTTAGCAATGACATGGTAATTCCTATGTATTAGTTATGGTGAATAGAGGAGTCAATACCACATATAAATAAATGGCTAGAGGAATGGTGAATAAGACTCATATATTTGAGAATAAGTCAAGTCATTCAAGATATATAAATAATGAACATTTTCAATCACCTTTGACATAATTTATGTATATACATTTACATTATCTATACAATTTTAGATATAAAAAAAATATAACAAAATGGTAATTATTTATTGAAAATTTTATTCACCACATAAAAAATTAAACATTACATGCTTAATACTAAGACACATCATTACAAAATTGGACGTAATCAAGTATCTCATGATGAAACTATATTTTTTAGAATGAATATCTAAATATATAATGTTACTTATGGATCTTGAATCAATTTTCATATCAAAAAAATTAGTAAATGGATAAGTAATTACATATTGATTAATGACATCACCTCTACTTACATGATACCTATCAATGATGATTTTGAGGTGATGTTACTATACAAAACATTAACAATGACACTAGAAGATATGAGGGTCCAACAAGATGACTGTAATTTATGGGTATAGTTAATGATAAACAAGGTCATTTTAGATGGTGATGTAGGTGTTTGAAACTTTTGACATAACTGACATGAATTACATTTTAAAGACCTCATGGGATAGTGAAACAATGAATGTAAGATGACTTTATATTTGATTACTTTGAATCATTACCATGTGGAGTCAACTTTTTAAGTGTTTATTCTACATGATGTCAAAGTCTATTTGAGCAAAATCAATTCTCTTAACTACTTCTCCAACTATAAGTTCTCCATCTTGGGACTCTAAATCCACTTGACTTGCTCATGAGCATCAAATCCTTGAATCTTAAAATTGATAGTGGCATGCCATGAATGATAGTTAGTAACCATGTTGTCAATGATATAACTATGTTGACAAGTGAGACCATTTGCATTAATCAAATATCTTCTCCACTTCCATGTTTAGATCATAGGTCCATTCTATAAGTGGAAAAGCCATCTAATATTATTTCATGTTTGGATCATTCTTGATATGAATAACTGTGAGTCATTGATCTACTTATGACTTGTCAACTCTATCCTTGCTCTATTTGATCTAGAAGTACAAATAAATGTGGACCATTATATTTTCCTAGACCTATAATTTAAAATCAAACATCTATCTTATGAACTTAAAATTGACATCTACATGCATGTATTCAATGTTTGCACGAACATATTTGATGTCCACATCACCATCTCATAATTTTTGAACCCCAATGGTTATTTTTTATGGAAAAAATTTGAGATCTACATGCCCATCATTTGACATTCACATGATCTTCATTGGCATCTACATGACCATAAATATTTTAGACCCCAATAGATAAATGTTGAGCTTTATTTTGATGTTTATGTGAACATCCCATCCTACAAGTTTAACTTTGAAGCTTTATAAATCAAGATATAAATATCATGTGGGCATCAAATTTTCAAGATATTATCTAGGCATGAATATCTCCATGATATGACAATCCTTTGGCTCATGGGCACGTCTTGAGTAAAGATAAAAAATTCTCAAGCAAGCTAGTCTACTCATTTTTGCATGATGTCCTAGTGATGGTCTGGTCCTTAAACTTACACAATTAATCTTTTGATCATTCATTAAAGGTTTTGATGAATTTCTAAGGCCTTTAAGACCTAGTTCATGCCCTTGAATTCTATGATCACCATTGAAACCGATTGGTCTTCTTCACTTTTCAATCTTATCCCCTTTTCCAAACCTTTGGTCCACTCAATCCATCAAACCATGCAAAGTATTTATATGTGTGTCAAAATCAGCCAACAATGTGTCATACATTAGTGAGATAGGTCATGCCACAAAAACTAAGAGAAATGAACATGTTACACATACTAAGAAAGAAAGGATTATTAAATCTACCTTGGTAGAACACTCATTTAAAATAAACCATCATATTTTCACAAAACATACTATAGACTTGGTCATAGAATATAATTACTTCAAGAATTTCCTTAAGCAAGCAATAGAAATTTAAAAACATGATAACAACCTCAACAAAGATAGCAGACTTGAATTAAACCAAACCTAGAGACCTAACATTAACCTTCTCAAACCTCGATAATTTTTCTCCCAATAACATTCTTATTCAGCGTAACTCCGCCCCCCCATGCCTACTCTCACTATGGGTTAGTCTTCAAATTTATATTTCCAATTTGGTTTTTGGCCTAGTAATCCCAAATCCCACTCTCCCATGCTTCCTCCACATCCCCTTGCCATTTTTTATCTTTTTATCTCTCCCCCCTTTTTTACCCTCCTTTTTACCCTTGGCCACCCTTTATCCCCTTGTTTTACACTCTCCCAATCCTTATACTTTCCAGTGTCTCCCTTCTCCATGATTATATTTTATTTCAATTCCAAAAATTTAATTTGAATTTTTGTTCATAATTTATAATTTATAAAAAATTATATATTTATATTTATATCTTATAACTTTTAATTTATTATTTACTAGTTATAAGTGGCAATTTACATTGAGTATTGTATTTATTTGAAATTCACCTCTCATAAATAATTTATATTTTATAGTTCATAATGTACTTTTAAAATTTATTACTATGACTTCTTAGATTTTATAATTTATAATTTATTTACAACTATCACTTTACAATCTGTAATACAATTAATAGTTTTAAAAAATATTATTTATAATCAATCTTTTTAAATTATTATTTATACCCTAATGACTAAATTACAATTTGATAATTTATACTTTAAAAACCTATATTTTATAATTTCTAATTTATGATTGATAATTTTCATTGTTATTATTCATATTTGGTTATTTGTAACTTCACTATTAGTAATTATAATTTAAATCATGTTAGTTCAGTTAAAACTAAAATTACAATTGATAATTCATACTTTAAAAAGATTATTTTATATAAAATTTATTTTATAATTGATCTTTCATATTTTATTTTTATAATTTAGCTTTCATAATTTATTATTGTTAATTCATTTTTTCACAATTTAGATTTACAAGTGGATGTTTTTAAATCATAATTATAATTAGTACTTTATAATTTTTATTTAATAATTTAGATTCAACTCAAAAATCAAATTTATGGTTTATAATTTTTAACGTTAAGTTTTAACTTTACAATTAGCATTTACAATTTATAATTTAAGCCCTGATGGTTAAGCTAAAAATTACAATTGATAATTCATACTTTAAAAAAATATATTGTATATAATTAAATATATTATTTATCTTTCATAACTTACTATTGATAGTCATTTTTCACAATTTTAAAATTTATAAGTAGGTGATTATATATCAAATTATAATTGCTAATTAAAATTTTTAGTTAATAATTTATATCTATCAAATCACAAATCAAATTGACTATTTATGATTTAATAATTTTAATGTTAATGTTTATAAATTATAATTTTTACAAATAAAAAAAATAAAATTTTTAATTTATATTTTATAATTTTAATCTCTAATATCTATTTTAAAAAACTATAACTTTTAAACCTTACCACCTTCCTTTTCCCCCTTTTGAGGGTCCCCACCTATTTAACTCACCTTGAAATGATTGGGAATCAATGTTATATCTATAAAGGAATATCTTATTCTTTTATTTTTAAATTTTTTATTCTCTTACCCTTATGATGTTTCATGGAGTGTGAACCAAAATGTCGGTCAAAAACTTAAACACGATTTTACCTAGAAACTCTCTACTCTAATCTATATAATGACTCTCAACTTATATTCAACAAAATATTATATTTTTACTTACATGCATCTATATGGTACAATTTTTAATGACATATATATATATATATATATATATATATATATATATATATATATATATATATATATATATATATATATATATATATAAAATCAAAAGCATAGCTTGCAGAAATAATCACCATTTAGATGTTATGGCAAGTGAAGTTTCTCTTGTTCCTATGGATATTACTAATATACAACCATATTAACTATATTTTTTTACAATATCCTTCCATTATGGTTGTATATTTATAAAATTAAATGTATTTTCTATTACATGTACTACATATAATTTAAAATGGTACAGTGACATTTATAACTTCCTATACAAAGTTATTGATCTGAGTAATATTTGATAAAATGACAAGCATAAATTATGGAGAGATTTAATTAGATATGTAATAACCATAAGCATTTTTTCAATTTTCAATTTTATTATTAGTTAATTCAAAGTGTTATCCATGAGGATGCCATACTATTTTTACAATAAATACATGCCTTTGAATTTTTGGTTCTCTTTAACAAAAATTACATGACATAGGTTAATACAAATGGGCTACTATTGACCTAAAATGGATGAATACTTTTGATAACATGAAAAAATATGTTTTAAATTCCATCAACATAATAATTTAATCTATGTGACTCCAAAATATTTACAATGTATTATGTCACCATATCCCTTTTCCCTTTGGGTATTTGATTTGGTAGGTAAGATAAAAACAAGTATTTTTAGATAGTGACAAGTTCATTATCATAGCTACTGATAATTTTACAAATTAGGTTGAGGAAATCCATTTAAATTCCACTACAAGATAAGACACAACTTAAATTTTAATGATCAATATTATATTTCAATTCAATCTTCCCTTATATATAATAATGAATAATGGGTGATCCTTAAAAAATAATATGGTTATGAATTTGTTTGCTAAATTAATATAGGCCACATATTTTCTATTGCTTATTGTTCATAAGAAAATAGGAAAGGAGAGGCAAGAAACAAAAAAATTATTAAAATTATAAATATATTAATTCTAAACATGGTGATGATTGACATAATTATATTATTTATTCCTTATGGGTTTATTACATGAGTGTTTGAACACAGAAAAGTGATACTTTTTATTCTTTCATCTATGATAACTAATTTATATTACCTTTATATTTCAAGATAACATCCTTGGTGGGGTTTATATTAAAAATATTTTTAAATAAAATGAATATTTCAAAAGAGGCTACATCAATTAGAAATGTTAGATAAGGCACGAATCCAAAATCTCAAACATCTAATTTTTTTTTAAAAAATGCACTAAGAGATCATATGAATATAATATTTTAGATATATAATTAGAAATTGATGATTTGGTACTAAATAAAAATTAAAAAAACACTAATGCAAATAAACAAAATAAAGACAAATTCTTATTAAATTGTATTAGACCATTTATTATTTTAAAAAATGATATGCATGGGGGTTTATCATTTAGTCTTAGTTGAAAGAAAACCTATGATAAATCATAATAAAAACTATGCAACTACATTATATCTAAATGCGAGAATAATTCAAATTAAAAATACAAAATATAAAAAAATACAAATCCTAAATAATAAAAATTATAAAAGATTCAAAAAATAAAAAATCAACACCTATGCATGACATGATTTTATAGTACATATAGTTGATTGATGTTATTCATCATATAAATGTTTTTTATATTAGTTTTTTATTAACATGATCTTATATGATATAAATTTGAACTAATTTAGAATATATAAGTATGAAAATAAATAAGAACCGAATGTACAAGGTAGAATTTGATTTGACAATTATACTTATTATTTTTGGAAAATAGTAATAAGATTAATATAATAAGTGATTTTAATATACTATGTAGGTATAAAATTGAATGAATATATCATAAATGGAATGAAATTATACTGTGAGTTTCTTGGATTAGGAAATTATTTTATGGGTATGCCTAGATATGAATTTTTATCTTATTGATGGTACAAACTAATGCTATGTTTTGAAACATAATGCTTGTTTATGAGTAATATTTTATTATTTAATTTTATATACATAAATAGACCTACTTTTAAACTATATGTGTGTAATTTTAAAGAATTATTTGTGTATATAATTTTAGAAACATGCCTCCTCTTTGAAACCCTAGATCTTATTTTGAAACTAGGTTTTGATATGCAAAAGGGGAAATAAGGTGGGTTGAGCTGACTCTAACCACTCCCAAATTAATGGTTGAGAATTTCCTACATATCCAAAAATCAATTTGGGTAAGTCAAAATACATGTATTTATCCCCATTAAGTGTATGTGTATGTCTATAATGTGATCTATATTTTTCACTTAGAAAAGGAAAAATTGTCTTAGTTTTGAGGTGCTTAAAACTTACCTAGGACCTAATTTTTATGATTTATGGTTGAATTCAAAATAATAGGGAATTACTTTTAAATGTTTAGAAGTGTATAGTAGGCTTGCTTGACAAAATTTTAGACAATGCTATATAAAAACTAGACTTACACATATTGTGTATTTATATGTGATAATATGGGTAGATTTTCATTCCACCAACATGAAAAGCATATGATACAAACCATAATATGGATTTCAATTTTAAAATTGATAATTTCTTTGTGCATGACAAGTCAATTAGGTTTAGATGAGTCCATAATTTTCAAATAGAATGAGTTTGATAGTTTTATCTAGAAGGAAATAATACTCATTTGAATATTAGGATATAGTATAAGTATGATTTTGAATAGGTTAGAAATAAAATACAAAATTATTTTAAGTGACTAATTTTTTTTGTCATGGTCAGACCCATAGAAAACATCTAGATGTGAGAGAATGGTGAATCAGATCCATATGATTATGCATAAATCATATAAGGTGAAGGTAGGTCAAAAATAAAATTACCAAATATCTAATACCAAATTTTAGTATCTAAAAATTCACCCATTTAATTATAGTATTAAAATAAAATATAATTCTATAGTAAAAGGATAAATATATGTACTTGAGTTTATAAAACACACTTTATCTTTAGAAAAAGTCTTAAAATGTGTATATTTTTCCATGTAACCTAAAATGAATATGCAATAATTAATGTCTATGTATGAAATTTGAAAGATGAAAAGAAATTAGAATTAATGAAACTTGAAGAAAAAGGAAGGAATACACTTGTAAGTGGATGAGATGTATTTCTTTGTGTCATGTAATTGGAGATGATGATTCCTTTTTAATGCATTGGAGATCTATAATTCCTTTTTGAAGCACATGGTGAATTTTGGGGTGACCATGCTCCAAATTTATGTACAAAGGTAATGAAACCCCTAGATTCAATGTTTAAGATACATATTGGTTTCACTTTGAGTAATGCCTACGTTGTTAAAAATCTATGAACCTTAACCAAATTACTCATTTAATTTAATCAGCTATTGTTGACATATTTAAAAATAAAGGGGTTCACTTGTAGGTACCATCAATGGCATAATAGATAATTGTAATAATGTGTATGTGCATGAAAAAATATCATGCCCTATGATTCGATATAATTAGTTATAACATGTTATATAATGATATACATATACATGTTATCCTATCCAAAAATTCAAAACCAAAAACTCATGTTTTTATAAAATGTGTGCATATGGATGGTATATTGACCCCTATATATTTGAATTTTTGAATATATATAAACATGTAACTTATATTCATAAAAAATGTGTTTATATGCACCAAAAATATTTCTCAATTTCTAAATATGTGCCCCACATATGAAACACATTGATATTATTAACTAATATTAACTTCTTAAATCTAATAATGTGTCCCAAAATATGAATTTATTAAGATTAAATATCTATGACAAGCCCATTAATATGATATATCTTGAGGTGGTGGATGTATCTTATGAGTTACTTATCTCAAAATAAAATATGTTATCTCATCATGTATGTATAAATATGTAATAATGTAGAATCATATGTTAGCATGTGGAGAACATGTCATAATAGTAATGCATAGATCATCAAAGAATATATGAAGCATTTATTATAGTGCATAAAAATATCATGTCAAAATAGATATACCAACTCAACATGTAATATGAACCATCACTAACATAAGCACTAAATATGAATATGCAGTAAAGGTGCATGATGTGAATTATAACACCACATATAGATGGGAAAGGGTGTGTGATATAGATCATGAAACTAAATCTCAAAAAAACTCAATAGGATCACCATACAATCATATATTTATCAACTCATAATGACATAATGTCATTTCCATGACACACACAATAAATTACACACATTAGCATGAATTGTCACATAAAGTGAAGGGGCATACATAATGAACAATAAAATTTCACACATAAGGCTGAGGGCCATATACAATGGATAATGATATTTTCCACACGTGGCCAAGGGATATATAAAATGGAAAATGAATTCTTAAAAAAATATAGAGGGCCACACATAATAAATAGGAAAAATGTTTCACACAAATATATGGGTTTCACACAATAGAAATTGAGTATCCTAATATTTAATAAAATAATATAAATGAATCATATAACAAGTCAAACTAGCCTATACTATAAATCTATTTTAATTTCATTACATATCCATGAAATGTACCATTATAATCAATAACAAGACATGTGTAAGAAATAAATTTATCTCAATATGGTAAATGGATAAATCATTCAAAAATATAACCTATAGCTATGTAACCTATGGAATAATATTTTCCCAATATTGGCCTATCCCATGGGTATATCAATGTCTTACATCTATGTATTGATAAATCATGTGTAACATGTGAAACCTTAATCTCACTCATATATAATGTGAAATTAAATTTTTTTATGAAAAAGGATTTGTAATCTATCAAACATGTAAAAAATAATATAAATGAATAATTTAATTACAAAACATGTCATGTTTAGGTCCTAATTTTTTTTAAATATTTGTTGTGTTTTTCATATTTTTAATTATTTTATTTTTTTTAATTTTGTATAAAATTAAATATATTCATAATTTATTGATAATTTTGATTATGAAGATATCCTAAACCACATGACTTGTTCACAATTACATAACTATTATTTTCCATTCCTTTAAGCCATTTATCTATATGTGAGTTAGACCCTTTTGTTTATAGATACTATTACATATAAATTATAATGTCAAACGTTTAAGATATGTAAAATAACCATTAAATTATCTAAAATAGAGTAAAAATTTCCCTAATAATTTTGACCAAGTGCATGATAAGCAGACAAGAGCAATAAGTTCCTATCCACTTAGGTGGATCACAACCTATACCAAATAACAACTCGTTTCCAAAATTAAAAACATCCTTTAGGGTCTTCCTACACTTTTCACATGGTAAAATAAAATAAATTGTCTAAATTTTTTTATATAAATACATGTCAAGAGTCACTCACTATCACCACTTTCTATTCTCTTGGCTCAAGAATACATACTTTTGCACATTGAGAAAATATACCCTCTTTTCTCCAAAATCAAGATCACTCATGAGGAACAACCATAATAAAATACAAGAGCCTTATAAATTAAGCTAAGATTTATAATTTTATATTATAAAATACATTTTATAAATCCATACATATAGTCAAAGGAGCACAATTATACATTCACTTTATGTGGGATACCTATGTAGGATTTGTTCCCCTCTTTGGATTATTGGAATATTAAGAAATGATAAATCATCAAGGAGTTGATCAAGGTTATCTCATCACATTAAAATATATTTTTTTATTATTTTTTTTCAAGACATCAAATTTCCTTTAGGTTTTCAAACATGAGAACAAAAACAACAATTTATGCATGGATCTATTTAGAGTGTGATATCTTATATTTCTTCATAGATAAAGATATAATAAGTGCAAATATCACTTGTTGCACACATTTAGTTGGGGAAAGACTATAGTCAATCGAATCAATCGCATTTCACAACTATACAATTTCAATGGTTATTTCTAAATATATATTTTTCTTCTACCTCTGATCTATCATTTCAAAAAAAAATTTTCATATATATATATTTTCCTATCAGTAACCTCTCATAGTCAATTAGGACAAGTCTACATTATGTTTATAGTATTTATTTTGTTGATCTTATTATAATTTTCACTATCATAAATTAATATCATTTAACAAATTATGCATGTAAGCTAACTATATTTCTTCTTAGTGCTTTCCAAAAATAATAGTTTTCAATATTTAGCATGTGGTCAAAAGTTAGAAATATTAATCATTATATATATACTATATATTCGATATTAAACTTATTTTGGTTTACATTTCCTAAATAATTTATTTTATCCTATTTATCTTATATGTATTATTTATTATAATTATAGTTGCACCTTATCCTAGATTTATGAGGTGTCTCTCACCTCTCTTGTCCACTTTTTGGATGTAGGAGTTACCTGCACAAGTAAATCATCCCTTAAAATGTCAAACACTTACCCCAACTTTATTTCAGAATATAAAACATGTAATACACAAAGGATTACTTACAAGGTCACTACGGGATTATTGTAATTCCCTCTTACTCTATTTAAAGAACCATCTGCTCCTATATTTTCATCTAGTCACTTATTGACTTTCTCTTTCATTATTGTGATGTTATTTTAGCTTAAGGACACTCTTATATATCTCTCTCTCTAAAATTATTATTCATATTTTACTTAGATTTATTTATTTGTAAGGATTCTAATAATATTTTAGGCTTTTCTTGCATTCGATGGTTTCCCAACCTGTCATTCTCATCTTAATATTGTGTATTCATTCTCTCTTAAGGTGACATTATTATTTTTTGAATTATTTTTTATGTATTAAACATTTGATATTTTATAATAATATAATTTGGTATCATTTCCATGACTTTTTAAAAATATGAATCTTCAGCTTGTGAACATTTTGGGTTAAAAATCAAGTCTTTAGACATCTTTTATGGTAATAAACTAACCATTTTTTTAATGAATTAAGATTATAATTTCATTATGAATATCAAATTTGTATTGATTAATTCATATTTTAGTTTATTTTTTATGCAATAAGAATATAAGGGAAAATATGTGTTAGTCACTCAGTAGTCTAATCAAAGATAAAAATAATGAGATCGAGACAAAGCATTCCAAATCCTAGATACTAGGGGGAGATTCATGATAAAAATACCAAATTAAACACATATAAAATGATAAAATAAAAACCAATTTAATTTTCCTTGTAGCTCCAAATTTCTTGTTAAATGGTAGTTGGCTTGTATATCTTGTGTCCAAATTGGAGTCTTCATCAGTCCTCTTGCTATGTAAGCAATACCTCCCATTTTTACACTATGGTCTTGGATTTAGAATGTATAGATAATTAATCTTATATTATTAAATTTTTCATTATAACACTACATAAAAAATATTATTATAAGTTCATGTGAGGCCTTGTATTTATCAACTTCAAATAAACCCCAACCTAGGTGTAGTTAGGTCTAGGCTAACCTTAGGTCAACATTGGGAGGATAAATGAAATACATAGTATCCTTAAGTATGCATTTATAGAGGCTCAACATTTATACCTTTTAGGAATTTATGTTGATATTTTGTAATTCTTGGCTTTGAGGATGATTATATCATCATGACTTCATTTCCCTTTGATATTTGTTGAATTTTAATTTTTCAAAATTATATTTTTAGTAATTCAACATGGATTATTTAACTAAGATTTTAATTTTAATTTATTATTTAATTAATTATGCATATGATTTTTTTAATTTTAATAATTTGGTCAAGTTCCCTAATTAATTTGCATAAAATGTCATTTTTCTAGAGTACAGGGGATGAATCTATGGGAGGTTATCATTATGTACAGGGTAATACCACAAATAGGGATGTCATGACGTAATTTTGGGCACTTACATATAATTTATAAATGAATTTGTAATTTTTAATGATTTTTAAGCATAATTTTTCATAGTTTGGTAGAAATCAATCTAAAATTTATTTGAGACATGAATGTGGACAAAAGGGAGTGTTTACATTTTACCATTGTTTGAGTAGGAATTTCAAGACATAGGTGTATTAGTATCTTATAAAATAATTAAAAATACATTATACCTTGGTTAATAACCCAAAGGGTCATTATTGAGCCCTAGATACTCCCTCAAGGGATTGAGTAGCAAGTGGTGTCATTAATCAATCCCTTAAAAGGTGGAAACAACATGGTATATAAATGGGAGTGGAAATAATGATTTTCCAAAATATGGTTATAGTCATTGTCATAATGAAGATGACATATTAATTTAGATGGGTTTGAATAATTATTTTCCTAAAGGTGGTTATAATCATTGGCCTAGTGAAAATTCTCCAATAGGGAAGATGTAAGCATGATAAAATTTTAATTAGCCCCAGTAGGGTGCATGTGACCAATGAAGGTCTAAATAATTTTCCCATTATGGAAAATCATTAAAGGGAGATCACATAATGAACATGTAATCATATATTAATGGTGAGATAGCATAGAGGACATGTATGGATTTGGGATGCTTATTAATATGGAGATGCACATCCTAACTAAAGTTGATTATTATTCATTTATTATTTAGTTACTTTGTGTTTGTGTAGTGTTTGGGAAAGTGTACCATAAACAAGGGGAAGTGATACTAATAGTGCCACTTAATAACTCCATTTTTCTTTATTTTTGTTGTAGCTTCTGATAATATGCCTCATAGTTATAGACAACTATAATAACAATGTGTATGCTAATCAAGGGAAAACTTGATGTAAATGCAAATATGAACCACTCAAGTGTGAGACATGAAATAAATCACAAGTGAATATAATTAATTTAATTAATTATAGGAATGAATACACATATTCACAACTCAAATACAAGACATGGTTAATCAAGACTCATGTGTAAATAAAGTGTAATAATCCTACAATAACCAAGGTGAAGGGAGGTACAAAAACAAAATTTAAATTAAAAAATTAAAAAACACAAGCCTAAGTTGTAATCAAGACTCAAGTGTAAACTAATTATCTTTATATGCATAACACTGAAAAATAAAAACTATAACACAATAAACAAATCACTCTAAGGTACATGAAACAAATAACCAAGATAAAAGAATTAAAAAAACTAATATAATTATTTATGCACCTTTAATATAAGTTTTATGATTGGCATAAAGGTTTCCCCTAGGGTATAGGGAATAATGACATAGGAAGTGGGAAAAGAAGAATAATGAAGGGGTGGCATAGCTGACTCTAAATGAACTAGGTAATTGGACATTTCCTACATAGTTCCATAGACTAAAGTTATAACATGGAGTTTAGTCCAAATGTAGTTCTCCCAAGATTTGGGATAGAATAAAATTGATGAAAATTCAAAATAATCAAGTTATAGATGAAAATAGGAATGGGCTCAAAAAATGAGGACAATGTGAAAAAAGAGGTTGATGCTCATGATTGTGAGAATTTAAGGCATAAGAATTAATGAAATTATGAGAGTGTGGTTTAGAATAAAACCACACTTAAAATAAAAAATATGAAAGTCTACAAATGAACTTGGTTCACGATGTTCACTACATTCAATGCTTGAGAATAAGCTCATAAAATGGTAAGAGCATAAACGACTCATAAAATGGTGAGAGAATAAGATGATATGAATCAAAAAATTACAAGAGAATGAGAGGAATATGACTCACAATATTATGAGATCATTTGGATACAAACCTATAATAAGGAATAATCCATGAAACTAGCAAATTAAATTAATCACCAAGACTAACTAAGCTGACTCAAAATGTATTATATGAATGGATGTTACCTACATAGTTTGATGGATATGAGGTCTAACATGGACTTCAATATGAATGTAGTTATCTAAAAATGGCAAGGAAAACTATCAAAAAATGGAATAGGAAAATGGAAATGTTCATGACATGACATGACCTATGTGAGATTTTTAGTTATACCTACTGACTAGGAGATGCATGTCTTGAGTATCACAAATACAATATAAATCCCCTAATTTTAGAAGCTTGTTTAGGATTTTTTTGGTATATTTCCATGTTTTTGGGTTTTCTAGGAATTTCAACTCAATGGATAATTATGATATATAGAATGGGTGAACTCATAAAATGATGAGAGTGTGGCTTAAAATGATCATAAATGGTGAGAGTGTTGGATTAAATTATCTTTAAAAAAGGGAGAGAGTTATAATAAGTGTGGCTAATCTAACCTTAAAAAACATTGAGCACTACCTACGTAGTCCAAATGGACCTAATTCCATTTTAATTCACCTCCGATGAGGAATATAACTAAGTAATAACATGTTCCTGAATAGGAAAATGGACATTTATGAAAAAATGGTAAGGTAACGCATGGTAAAAGATTGATCCTAAGATATAATAAATAATGACATAGGTGGGTTTCCCTTACAAGGTAGATAGGTCAAAATAATGATTCTCCCAAAGGTGGTTATAATCATTAGCACAATGATTTTTCCCTATTAAGGTATATGTAGAAATTTTATTAAAATTAAGGATGAAATTTCCAAACCACTATCATACTACACCAAATATACTATCCTTTTGGTAATGAATGTGATCAAAGAGTCATACAATTGAAATATCCACTAAAAATGCATATGAATCCAAACACTAAAGGTGTCTAAAGCATAAATAAATTATAACTAAGGTCAACATGGGCAAATGCGAGGGCAAAAAAATTTGACCAATAGGTAAGTTATGGTAGGGAAGGTATATGGTATGACATAACTTAAAACATCCTCATAGATAAAACTTCAATCCCCTCAATCAAAAAAGTTCTTGAGATGTATTATGTTCATTGGTTAGTAAAGGTAATATCCTTATGGTTTATCCAACCTTTATTCTCCAAATCCATAATTAGTAATGATCACATAAGGTCCCACATAATTATAGTTGAACTTACCCTTTTTATTATGTTTGACATTGGTGTTCTTCTAGTTTTCTTTGAGCACAAGATCACCAAGCTCTAACTCTCTATGCTTTACACACTAGTTGTATTGCCTATGTAACCAATTTTGG
Source organism: Torreya grandis (assembly GCA_037957365.1). Lineage (NCBI taxonomy): Eukaryota > Viridiplantae > Streptophyta > Pinopsida > Cupressales > Taxaceae > Torreya > Torreya grandis. The sequence goes on along the minus strand of JARHVA010002805.1, from coordinate 419,361 downwards.
AATAGCTCTAGATCTTAAATACGAGATAATCCATAGTCTTCATCATTGAGGATATGTTTCAATGAAATTCCTATATAAGGTAACTCAACCTCAATAAAAAGAATGGCCATAGTGCCATAAATAAGGGAATATGGTGTGGCTCCTATTAAAGTGAAGAAATTGGTTTGATAGGCCCAGAGAGCATAAAAGAGTTACAAGTGACAATAATAACCAAAATAATTGATGATATTCTTAATAACACTAACAATGGTCTTATTATATGACTTTATTTGGCCATTACCTTGTGGGTAATATGTAGTGAAGAAATGTTGGCTAATGTTGAACTCAACACAAAGGGATTTGACATATTTGTTCTTAAATGAACCACTATTATGAAATATAATGTCAGAGGGGATACCATAGAAACATATGAGGTGATTGAAAATTAATTTGGATATTTTATTACCTATCATGTATGTGAGGTAAATTGGCTTTACTCACTTAATGAAGTATTCAATGGTGGTAATGATATTTTTATGTCCATCTTGGGGGGTAGGATTAATCTTCCCTACAAGATCGATTCCACACATTAAAAATGGCCATGGCATAGTTATTGGCTTAAGTGTTTAGTCTAGAGCATGTATCAAATTATACTTTTAACATAATCAATTGCATCTAATTCCATGGTCATTCAATAATAACCCGTACATAGTAACTTCTTGGTAAGTATGACCCCACTAGTTTGGGATCCATAAATCACTTCGTATACTTTCCTCAATATTAGTTTAGAGTTTTTTGAGGTTAAACAATGAAACATAGTTCCATCAAAGATTATATGATATAGCGTAGGTACAATTAAGGTATAACAAGAGGATTTTTGGGTAAAGGCCTTTTACCATTTATGATAAAGGTCTAGTGGAATGATTTGGTTGTGAAGGTAATTATATAGTTTAGAATACCAAGTAGAACTTGGACCAATAATATCATAAATCATCTCAATGGTTAATGGTTCATTGTATAGTGTAATAATTTGTTCAAAAAAATATCTAATAATATCTTTCCTTATTTGTAATGTGGATCATAGAGCCAATTTTAGCCATAACATCTATTGTTCTATTATTGGCTTGAGGTATGTGTTAAAATTAAAGGTGAATAATTTTTTGCTTAAGAGTGTTTGACATGGATTTATAAGGTTATAAATAGTATAATTTTATATCTTATATATGATTAATTGTCATAGTCACTTATTATTATTTTAATCACCTAAATAATCTTTTTCCTAAGGTCTAGTATATTTTTCATTCATAACATGGTAATCTGGTTTTAATACTACCTTTCCACCCCCCTAACCTCCTAAATCCATTAATAACCTAGAAAATATACCTCTTAACCACTTTAATCCAATATAAACTTGTTACCAATAACGTTATGCTGACAAAACCCAATTTTACCCATGGTTTGGGTGAATTTATGCCCATTCTCCCATGATCAACACTAATTCTCTAAATCAGCATCGATCCATAAATACCTAGCCAACCTTTGGCTTAGAGACCTAGGAAACATGAACCTAAAAGTGATTATAATATTATTGGAGAATTAATGAATCCATTAACATCAATCTACCAAAATTCTAATGTATTTAATCTACATCCATTGTCATGAGCCTGAAGGACTACCTGCATTCATGAGGAGTATTTTGTTTTGTTTGTAACTAGGTCTAAGGTAAGTAATCATATTTATTTATTTCATTTTATATCAATATATTTAATTTTTTTTCTTATTACATATTTATAATACCATCTATATCCATTAGTATCCATTTATTAGCCTCTATACACTAAATCAATCTTTATTTTAAATAAATATAATTTTAGAGAGAATCAACATCGATTCATTCTAAATAGGCACTGATTCTATAGCATCAACACTGATCCTAAAAGTATTGGCATTGATATACTATGTCTGACTTTTAAAAACATAAGTCTTTAATCTTAGATCCCTATCCTAAACCCTTATTGATTTTATATCATTTTAAATATGGCCTTGTTATGTAGATGACTCTACTAGGCATAGTGCATGATGTAATCAATATCACTAATATCCTTATAGTATCCTGACCCCTATTTTTTGATCAAAGTGACATATATTTTGAGATATTAGTCTATGCTAGTATTTATTCTCCTTCTTTCAAAGCCACTATATACCAACTTAATGTTATACAAGAGGCTGTAAATGCTACGATGACTTATTGAGATGAATATTTTACTTACATTGATAGATTAAATGTGTATTGAATATTAATCATGTAAACAAGTGATATGAAATTCACTTGAGGAATTTCACAACTTCTTAGGACTGATTCTTAACTAGGAAACTTACCCATTTATCTATTAATATATTTTTGTCTGAGTTGTTTATATGTGTGCATGTTATTCTTCCCAACCAAAAATAATCTCCCTCAGTTGATGGATTCAAGTGGTACGTAAACATCTCCCAATATATAATTATTTGTCATAAACCCTAATTTTCATTGAGTTTTAGTAAAGTTAATTTAATTAATAAAAAAATGGGAAATTACTATAACATTCTGGAAAGCCTGATGGGACCCCTAAGGTCTCATTTTTATTATTAGAATTCATTATGAAATTATCCATCTTTCTCTCATTTTTTATTGATTTTTGTCTTCATTCAAAATAAAATATAGTTTTTTTTATTTCATTTCTAAAGGTTAAAAAGAACTGTATCCAATTATACTTGTTTAGGTAATTCATATAGAATAATCTAGATGGTTTAAATTTATTGTATCTACCAATTCTTTCATACACATACCAAACCACTTGGATAATAAACTCATCAAATATTGACATAAGGGAACCAACTAGGATTTCATCAACTAGTGGTAACCTTCATCCCCACTATCCCACTTAGATTTCATCACCAAGGGGAGAACCAACTCAGTACTCTAAATGAGTATAAACCCTATTTTTTTGATATATATTAGTCAAGCACCTGACACCCTTACACTGTGGTGTGTGAAGTTAGGGGTTAGGACCTAATACTAATCCAAGTATTTATTATAATAGAAAGATATTTTTTAGCCTAAAAAAATATCAAACCATCCTTATATTATTTCTTCTTAGGATCCTTGATATCCTTTTATTTTATTATATCACACCTTAAAAATTAATAACTTTTTAGGTACATCTTTAGTGTGTGTCTTTTCCTTTTCACTAAATACGAGATAATAAAAAAGACTTTTGTGAGTTTTTTATTTTTTTATTTTTTCCTTTATCACTTCATAGTTTTGACATCATAGAAATATCTAAAGCACATCAAATCCCCAGCTTCATCCTCATCCATGGAGAATTATTCAATTCATTTTACTTCCCTTGAGTCCATGGGGGAAGCTATTCCTTAGTATTATACTCAAGGTGATCTTGAATTCACCATTATAGTGGATAGTAATCCAATAGTGCTTAACCATTACCTCGGCTCTTGAGTTATACACATCCCACTTTTCCCCATACATAATTTTCCAAGAATCCTTATTGCATGACTTTAGAGGAAGGTGAAGGCTTTACCACCATTATGGTGTCTTCCCATAATAATCCTCCCCCAACAACTTATGACACTAAAACTACATAACCTTTAGGCAATCCACCTCTGGTAATGTCTAGTGTTCCATCCCCAACTAGTACCCTAGCCTATAATGTCACCGCACCTCAACCTATGTCTACTCTTCTTATTACCATGACACTTCAAAACCTAGTTATCTCAATCCCATAAACCCTTCCATCAATCTAAACTAGTGTACCTTTGAATCTGAAAAATTATACTTTGTAAAAATCCCCTATAAGTTAACCAAATAAATAATGTGTACCCTTAACTACCAATACATATCACCTACATAAGTTATTATTTATAATTATATCCCCTTATAGGACCCGTAATATGTGGTGGTATCCCAACCAATCATGATCACATTGATTAGCTATCTTTTATCCTAGCCTTTTTCAACTCAGCCTCTTACATATCAATTCCCAAAATAGAATATTTTTGGAGGTATCCCTCAATAAAACACCAAACCAAACCTTATGATCATCATTATGAATATGATGGCTAATTTGGAAGCCTCTCCCTCCAGGCAGAAAAACATGCTCACTTACAAGAAAATTTATAATGATCCTATTAACCCAGCTATCCCCTTAAACCTTAACCTCCATAGTGGGAGATTATAAAGTTTATGAATTTTTAAAATAAAAATATCCTTAGTAATAACTTCGAGTGTTTAGGCATGATTTATACCTTATAGCTCATGATAATGGTCTTCTTCTTAGGACTTTTCCTATGTCACTAGCTAGACCTACTTTAGACTGGTAGAACTCAATTCCTCAACATTCCCTATTTGATTTTAGGTACCTATCCCAAATATTATTAGAGAAATTTTATATCAAAATCATAAGAAAAAAACTATCACTGACCTCTATGTCATATGCCAGTTTAATAATGAATTTTCCATTGATTTCATTGATAGATGGAGGAGTCTCATAAACCAACTCACTTTTTCCCTTCCACAACATGAGTTATTTTAATTATTTTTGAGAGTATTTGTGAAACATATCTCATTTATTTTATGTGTATAATCCTTAAAAACCTTTGATGAGGCCTTTTTTATGGCCCACAAGTTAGAAATTAGAACCTTAAAAGACAAGAAGGTGAAATTATAGACTAAAAACTTTAAACTTGATCTCTCCAAACGGACTAAAAAAATAATAAAAGAAAAGGATCTACTAATGCCATAGTTGTAACATCATCACCACCATTAAAAAAAATCCAATCTAATCCCTCTACCTTTCAAGTGTAATCTAAAAAACCATTAACACATTTTCCTCCATGATAATATACACCTTTAGGAGAGTCTTACGTATCTATCTTAGATAAGCTCTTAAAGGCATCTCTCATTGAGCTTCCTTTAATAAGACCTCTCGATGATTATTTCCCTAATTCTAGTTAGTATAGGGAAAATGACTGCTACAACTTCCACTATATAGTAGGTCATGATGTTAGTAGGTGTTACTTTTTAAACGGTCTAGTATATAACCTTATTGATCAAGGGGAGTTACAACTATATAACCCTAATGTACCCCCAAATTAGTTTATAGACATCTTCAAGATGTCATTCCTTAATCATGCTTCCATGTCTAATTCTATGTAGGCTACTTTGGTATCTACCTTAGACTGTGAAACTCATGTAATCAACATAATACATGATTAAATTCTACCTAAAGAAGCTGATAGTACTTATATCCTTGATCTCCTTATAGGAGAAACCTTTAAACAATTTTAATTAAGAGAAGTTATCCTATAAAGGCACTCAAGTTTTAAAGATATTATTATTTGGGATCCACTTGAGGAAACCATATATAAAAGAATTCAAAATGATCAATTAGAAATAAAAGAGGAAAATACTATCAAATAAAAGGTTTGCTTAAACATTTTTTAATATATGCATGCCATTACTTGCATCTTATATACCCATCCCCTCTAGCTTACTATCTCTTGAGGATACTATCATGCTACCTCAAACTAGCTCAAGACCAGTTCTCATCATTACTCAACAAGAGATAAATCATATAAAGATCAATGGAAAAGCTATAGATATCAAAAGCAAAAACCTTGACTCCTCACAAGGAAAATATTTGTAGCATCCTCCCATTAGTATTAAACTCCATAAATATGATATCCCCAGTACCCCTAATTAGATTAAAAAATGAAATCACCACTGCTACCTATTCAAATAAAAGAATCTATATTTGGACCCCATCCTTTAGTAAGACTGAACGCCATTATCATAGAATCCTCTACTAAAGTGTATGTATCATCATAAAGGGATCTTCCCAACATGATAATGCTAATAAATAACCCTTTAAACCACTAATATCCATAAGTTTTAGGTATAATGGCTTATCCTAAGCATAAAGTATGTGTTGTAGAGAATGCTCAAACAACTAGTTCAAAATGTCAAGGTTCAAATTCACATACGTCTTCCCTACCAGTGCCTCAGAGGATTGAAAAACCTACTCAAGATACATTTAAGGGATCTTATTCTAAGATCTTAAGTCAACTTCTCCAAACCTCCCTTATCACTTTACCACTTGTAGACACAAAAACTACATCACACACACATGCATAACTCCCTATGTCAAAATCCCTTGTAGCCCATTTTTAAATAATAACAATTAGCCTCCTTAACCCATGATTTTACCCCTCACACATTTAATTAATTTAAAATGCATAAGTTAATTCAAAACCCCTTTTTCCACCTTACCTATCCACCTCACCCTAAGACTAATTCTTACCTGATGATTCACCTCAAGACCTAGTCCCCTCATCCTAAATACCCAAGACTTACTCTCGCTTTAAAATTAAATTCCTAATCAACTACATCCTTATTAACCTCTTATTTTTACCATTTTATAATAAGTTCCACATTTGGCATGAAGAGTAATATAAAATAAGCCAAAACTAGTAAGATTTACCTATTCTAAGGCCACCAACATTAGTCAACCCCTGATCGATGTCAGTGGGATCACTGACATCGATTATTTAAGCCAAACTCTAACCTTATGTTTAGGTCAGAAAAAATTAATACAATTCATTCTTACTTTCATTCAAGCTCTTAGCATTCAAATTTTGACATCTTGGCTTACTAATATCTTGTGTAAGTCAATCATTATTAGGAACCAAGCTCTTGAGGACCAACAACACCTGCTTGTTGTCTCTATTTAGGACATTAGTTAAGAATACCTGATAGGATCCATCAATCTGGCACTTATCATTCAATCACCACTATAGCTAAGTACGTCACTTATTTTTTACGTCTTTTAAGCATTTACTCTACTATCAATTTATATCTACTATTCATAGCTTTACACATTCCTAATTGAATCCCTATAAATGAGTTATAAAGCTTCCCTACTTGTTTATCCTTGATTTGACATACCAAAACTCTAACTAGATCCATCTAAATCATACTCTCTCTCTCTCTCAAAACTCTCTCCAACCTCCCAAACTTGATCAAAATCATTTCCTAGACCTAGAAAATCTTTCTGAAAGCTCTTATGTAATTATTACCCCTACCGATCTTGGCAACCTAACTAACATCGGTCACCTTCACCCACCAACCTTAGTAGAATAACTAATATCAGTCACTTCCTTATCAACATTGATAACTATGGATTTCCTAACCTTTCCAAAACCCACCCAAACACCTTCTAAAATACAAATAAAACATACCACCTTTACTTTGTCACTTTCAGCTACACTCAAGTTACAAATAATGGTAACATTATCTCTCTTTCACTCTCTCTCTTTACCTCTCTTTTAGTTATTTATTACTATTTTGCCTCTCAAATGTGGACTATCATCTCCAAGGAAGTTTCACACTTCTTAGAACAAGTGTGTAGATTGGTAGCCCAATCATTTATCTACTAACAAAAATTTTGTGGTAGTTCTTTCTTACTTATAGGTAGTCTTCCCCAACCAAAGAGGAGTGCTCACAACATTTAGATATGATGTACAAACCAATCTAGGTTTATTCTAATCACTTATCCCTATCATTCTTCTTTGTTTTTCCTTAGACTATAAATAGACAAATTTTAGTGAAACATTTCTGGCATGCTCGATGGGATCCTAAAATTTTTCTTCAGTTCATTTCTTGTTTTAAACATTTATATATGTGAATTATAGTGAAAATTTATTTTCTTGCACTTTCTCCTTCCTTTCTCCTTGCCACTCTTCTTTTATCTTTGCCTCTAAAATTAGTTCATCACTTTCCTTACAAGTTAAAAAGAATCTCTTTTTTTATTTCTTTCTTGCATGCACATTAGGATAATGAAGTTCATTCTCTATTCATATTTCATCTTTGATTTCATTAAAATCTAAACATTTTAGATTTGGGTTTAAAACTTACTACATTTCATTGTTTACTTGTTGCATATTAGCTCACCTAGTTAATTACAAACATTATGAATAAATTGTAGTGTACCTATGTTACACAACCAAATCACACTCACACAAACATCTAACTCACCTAAGATAAGGCCCATTAGGATTTTATCACCTGGTGGATTACCTTACCCTACCTAGTTATCCTACTTAGATTTCACCACCAAGGGGAGAACCCACTCTATTCTCTAGTGGAGTATAAAATCTAAGAAAAAGGTATATTTTGGATAAGCATCCTATCTTGACTTTAGGTCCATGAAGTGCGGGGAGAAAACCCCTTTAACAAGCTACATACCTAGTCTAACACAAATTTTCTCTTGAGCACTAAGACTAACCTAAAACTAGCTCTAGATTGCTTTCAAGTACCTTCGATAACCAAATTCTCTTTTAACTATCTGATTAAGGTATAAGCTAACATGAGACTTAAATTAATCTCTAAGACTTAATAGTTTCTAGTTGTATGTTATTTTTATACTTTTCTATTTTATTCTATATTTTGGAGTTGGTAATGATGTTTTCCTATTGATTCATAAAATCAATACTATTTCTAATACTTAGTTTGTATAACCTGTTATATTAGGGTTTCTGAGTGTTCTTCCTTCTTACACAGACCTCTTCCATCCACCATTTTACCTATTTTCTACTTTTGGGTTTCTAAAACTTTGGATTTTCCATCTCCCATGATATCACAATGATTGAAATCAATTAACTATACCAAAATTGGCAAATTTTAGCTACTAACATTAATTAATCCCACTAATGTTAGTAAACATTTACTACTGACATCGGTCAAGTCATCGACACCGATGACTATGTAATTTTCATTTTCTCAAAACAACAAGCTAAAATAACCCACTTACCTACACTCAAACCTAGTTTTTCCTTATTCTATCACTAATATAGGGTAGTAAGACTATTTATACTTCCTCTTGCATGGTATTGATGTGAGCTTAAGCCAAAATTCTTGTTGATTACACAAGTCAATAGCCACTTCCACATTCCCTTTTTGCTTCTGATTCTATCATAGAGAATAATTTAGATACAAAGCATACTCCTAGCCCCAATCAAATTCCCATTGTGCCTAAGAGAGATCAATAATTTTCTAAATTTATTGATTATAATGTGGCATCCCTTCAGCATTACTATGCTATGACCCAAACCCATAATTCTTTAGGTGACCTAATCTATGGTATGCCAACCTCTCTAATTGAGACAACTTTAGTTTTAGTTGCCTCCACTATATTCCCCATGGTTACTAAAATCAACACTTTGACAAGTTACCCAACTATAAATAATGTCCAAACTTTAGCATCACCAATTACCCAATCCCACGTAAACCTTGGCATGACTTTCCTACTTTCATAATCATAACTAGTTCAATCAAGTCACACCCCTTTTCAGAATTTGGTGGTGCCTATTCCATCTAATCTTACACCTATAATTACCTAAGTTACAACTCACCCTTCATCCATTCTAACCATGCTAATAACCCAACCTATAATAACAATAACCAACAAAATCATAGTGTCTAACCTAATGGGACAATCCCCTTTTCTTTCCACACCATAGCCTATGACTCATTATCCTTATGTTCTCCCAATACAACCTTAGAAAGCTATGTCATACATTCCCTCTACTTTTTATTAAGTTCCCTATAGTTTAGGAGGCATCCCCCAAAATAATCCCCCTCCAGACCTTATTAAGATGTTGATGGATAAGATGTCTAATCTAGGGACATCTATTTCTAGTTCAAAGAATGTATTATATTATGATCAAATATGCAATGAACCCATCCATCTTTATATGCATATACATACCTATCTAGGCCAATGGGAAATCCCTAATTTTACTCATTTCTAGAATAAATAGGACCCATAATAACATTTTTGATCATTTAAACATGTTTGTTATCTAATAGGGCATGATAATGTGTTACTACTTCGCACTTTCCCCATGTCTCTTTGAAGTGATGCCTTAGATTGGTATAGCTCTATAACTCAACACTCCATTTTCTCATTTACCCAACTTTCACAAATATTCCTAGACCATTTCTCTATTAACATTTCTAAAAAGGTTTCTATTACAGACCTTTATTCTATCAAACAATTTGATGACACATCTATTGTAGATTTTGACACTTGTTGGAGAGGCTTGATCAATCAACTCTCCTTCTCCTTACCCCAACCTAAGTTTATTAAGCTCTTATCAAGGGAATTTTATAAGCACATCTCATCCATACTCTAGTTACAAACTTTCCACACATTTGATGATGCCTTTACAATGGCATGGAAACTTGAGATTAGAGCTATCGACAAAGGTAGAGTCAAGATGCATAGTAAGAACCCTAGTTCCAAATCAAATGAATCCTCATTTTCTATAACTTATCATTCTAACAAAAAATTTAAGGGCTCTACTAATGTAGTGATCATTAAGTTAGATTCTTCCACAACCACAAACCAATTGAATTCCTCAACTTCCCAAAATTTGACCAAGCAATTCCAACAACAGCATGAACAAAGACAATACACTCCAATTAGGGAGTCATATATATCCATTTTAGAAAAAATATTAAAATAAGGTGTCATAAATATTCCTCAAGTCAAACCTCCTCCTATGCAGCTTAACCCCTGGGCCTATTCCAACTTGGTACAAGGAAGATGATTTGTGCGGCTATCATCGAGTTAATGAACATAATTATAATAGATGTAAGACAATCAAGAACATTATTAAAGATATGTTTGATAGAGGTGATCTCATCTTGGATATTCCTAATGTACTCCATAATAAAATTATGTATGTGTTCAAAGACCCTTTTCCTAACCATTCACCCAATCAAAATATTGTTCTGGCCATAGCTAACTCAGGTGATCATAATATCCATATAGTTAATATGGTTTTTCCTTTATCTCTAGTTCCACTTGCCCTTCATTAGGAAACACCAATTTCATCAACTCATCCACCATAGTCAGTGGCATTTATTTTTCCCATTCTTCCTCCTTAGGTACAAGATCATATTTCACCTATTCCACTCCCTCGTGAGGAAGAGCCACTTGAGGAGCTTGTAATGCCAATTCCTTTTGCACAGATAATACCTATCCTCTTACCAATTGAAGACCACACCCTACCCATTCCTTAACCACATGTTGAAGGGAACATCATTCTTGTATTATACCCTCTTAAGGATCCTTATTTGCCTACCTCTCCTCCACCTATAGAGAGTAGTACCCCATCCACTCAACCTTTGCACTTAGAAGAGTCAGTGTTATCTACACCCATATTAGATGAAAGATCTATTGTGCCTACTCCAATTATACCACTCTTACCCCTTATTTTACTTATGGAGGATCATACTTTACCTATTCATCACCCACATGTTGAGGGAGAAATAATACCTATGTTGTACCCCTTGAGGAACCTTCTTCACCTACCTCTCCTTCACCCATGGCAGACCATGTCTCTTCTCCCATCTCTATCGAAGAAGACCCCATTGTGAATCTTTCTCACCTTTGGCTTGAATTATAAAAAACCAATAATTTCACTCTTTCCCAAACACCTTAACATTTTAAGGATATAATTTTAAGGCCTACATAAACTTCATATAAACCCTTCTCATGGTTGGTGAAATGTCTATAATTTCTTGACTCCATGAAGTTAGATCATGTGGCATTTTACGATTGGCTTAAAACTCCTTATCCAACATAATGAATATCAACCTTAACCATCAACCCTCTGACTACCCTTTACCCCAATATATTTGATAAAGTTAGATCTTCTTCACCAAAAACACCTAAAGTTTAGCCAAATATGTTAGAACCCTCACCCTCATAGACACCTACCACATTCAAGTAGATCAAGCATTTAGGTGTACACCCCATTTTTAATTTAATTCATCCATAGGTGAAATTAGATTTAACTCCTTAACCACAATTTGGAGTTTCATAGCTTGAATTATAGAAATATGCTAAGATTCTTAGATCTCACTGATCCCCTCTTCAATCCTAAACTTTATCATCCATTTTTGGACCATACCCTTCTACTTTAGTTGGAATATTTCTAACCCAAGTAAAATAAAAGGTTATGTTACCTCCACTACTACCTTTACCAACTAGTAGGCCTTTCACATCTGACACCAAGATACCTAACACCAAGAAAGTGTCAGAAAAACATTGTAACTCTACTACCACCAATTAAATAACCACATAAAATTACCCTTTCAACACCTAAACAAAATAATGTGTTGTCCACTTCTATTAGAACAATAAGTACAATCCTACTTGCAGGATCTTAGAGATTTTTCATATGTTAGTTATTACAATCCTCTATAATAATTATTCCTCCCATTAAGCCTTATAGTCCTCTTAGTATTAATCCATTTTGGTTTAATGATACACAAGTGTTTTTATATCATCATTCACTTGGACACGATACTCAGAGTTGTAAAACCTTCACAACAGTCATTTGACAACACTTTGATGTTGACACTTTCTTTGATGATACTCTCATTAACCTTCCTATTATTCCACCTCTATCATCTATAATTCCTCCTAATGTTCCACCTAAGTTAAAATCCAAATATATGGTCATAACCCCTTTGCCACCTCCTTCACCTACGTTTTAGATCAACATAGTTAATGTGGCCACACGGTCGTAAAACCAAGAAGATAAGGGTAAGGAAAAACCCACTAATCCTTGGGCTCATCCCTTTCCCAAAGACACTCCTCCTCCTCCTAATCCTAAAATTTCCATCTTGGGTGTCCCTAAATGGACATATTTAGATGTTAGTCAAAGCTCAATGGTGAAATAGATTCACCAAATTCCTGTAAAAATGTCCTTGTATGAATTAATCCAAAACTCATCCGAAAACCTTCAAGCTTTGATTAATGCCTTGAAAGATATTAAGGTACAAATTGATGATCCCAAACCTATTATAGCTTTGGTCATCTCCCTTAATTCCATCTCCCTAATTTCTTTCAGTGATTTAAAAATTCCACTTCAACACCCTAAAGATCAATATTTTTCCCTTTTTATTACCACATATATTGATCAAACTCATGTCAAGAGAGTCATGATCAATGGGGGAGCTAGTATTAATATTATTTCCACCCATGTCTACAAATAACTAGCCCTTCTTGATAATTTCATGTCTCAAAATGATGTGGTACTCCACTCCTTTAATGATACCATAGCTATTATAGTGGGCACTATTATCTTACATATCTATGTATGCCCCCACACTATTCCCAATATCTTCTATGTTGTGGAGGGAGACTTCCAATATAACATACTACTTTGGTGAACTTAAATACATGATATGGCATGTGTACCCTCATCTTTGCACCACTGTGTCAAGTTTGAACATGATGGACAAGTTCATGTTATACCAACTAACCCACCTCCATTTAAAACATGAAACATGAATTATACTCCCAATGATTTTCTCATTCCATTGAATACATCTTCTTCCCTAAATAATAATTTTTAAGCTTCCATAAGCTCAACTCTTGTGGTTACACAAATACCAGCAACACAAATTCCTAACAAGCATCCCATGGAGGAAGCTTTTCAATGTTTGTCACTTGGTGAATATCATTTACTGATGCTTGACATGTTCTACACTCTACAAGCGTATGGAAAGCTTCATATGCATCTAAATTATGATCCTCACATTGGGATGGTCATCCCTTATGGACTCCCTAGCCTTTAAAACAATTTTACATATGGGTGAATTGATCAAGCTCCCACTATTAGCAATCCATTTTCTTCACAACAACAATTTATCTTTGACTTATTTTTCCTAATCAACCCTAGTTTAACACATACCTATCTCTATTGGTGTGCTTGGAAAGGATTTGGTTTGGGTTGTTATGAATAAGGTGTCCATACACCTATTGAATAACCTACTAGTAACACCATTGAAAATGCCAAAAAGAGTTATAGAGTGGGTTATGATGAACCAAATAAACTCACTAAAACTTCCCATGAACTAGTTATTGAAGAAACAAGCTCTCCTTCTCCACCATCACCTACCAAATCAGAGGTATCTATACCTATTAATGTTTTTTCAATAAATGCCATCCATTTGGGGCCTCTCACCTATCACTAGGGTAAGGAAACAAGGTCCTTTCCTCTTGTTCTTCCTAAAATAATTGATGAAAACTCTCCCAAGATTAACACTATCCAATTTCAATATGATGATGTAATTTTCACATACATGGGTGTAGATGATTCCAATATCTAATGATCACTCCTATCTAAAATAAAAACTATGTTAAATGAATCAACCGTTGATATCAATCTACCCACTCATGATAACCCTCACATCTTCAAGATTGGACAATCTTTAGATTCCTCTGAGAAATATGATTATACCACATTTATTAATAACCATATCAAAGCCTTTGCTTTGTCTTATAATTACATGCCTAGTATTAACCCCTCTATCATCACCCATAACATTATCACCAATTGAGATGTTAAACTTGCTAAGCAAAAGCTTCACAAAATGCATCCTTGTATTAATCTCTTTGTTAAAGAAGAGCTCCAATGCCTCCTTTATGTTAACTTTATCTAACCCATTGACTACCCATAATGGACTTCCAATATAGTTCTTATCATGAAGGTGATTGGAGGAATCCATATTTGCAGTAACTACTGTGACTTAAACCTCACTTGTCCAAAAGATGACTTCGCATTGCCAAGTATTGACCAACTTGTTAATCTAACAACTAGCCATGAGATGATATTACTTATGGATGGGTTCTATGGATATAATAAAATTCTAGTTGCTCTCAAGGCTAAAGACAAAATAACCTTAATTACCCCATGGGGGACTTTCTATTATCGAGTCATGCCTTTTGGTCTAAAAAATTCTGGTGCCACCTATCAGTGCACTATGACTTACATCTTCCATGATCTCCTACACAAAATTATGGAAGATTACATGGATGACTTACTTCAAAAGTCTAAACTTCACTAAAATCACTGGGTGATTCTCAAAACCATATTTACTCATCTCCTTCAATATAATTTTGACTAAACCCAAATAAATGTGTCTTTGGTGTTATTTTTGGTAAGCTTTTAGGTTTTATCATTTCTCTTCATGGTACTGAGGTCAACCTAGCTAAGGTTAGATAAATCCTAGAGATGCCTCCACCTACTAATATCAAACAACTCCACAGCCTATAGGAAAAACTTTAGTCAATTTGTCACTTCATCTCATAGTTTTTAGATCATTGCCAACCTTTTCACCATCTCCTTAAAAAAGATGTTAACTTACATTGGAACACATATTTCTAGGAAGATTTTAATTCACTCAAATAATACCTCTTTTCCCCATCAGTTTTTATTCCACCTAAGGAAAATCAACCCTTCTACCTTTACATCTCTGCAATAGACCATTCTTTTGGTGTTATGATTTCACATCAAGATGAACAACATCGAGAACAAGCAGTTTATTACACAATCGACACACTTATTGATTATGAGACTTGATATACCCATACTCAAAAAAAATTCCTCACATTGGTCTTTTCCACCTCCAAGCTTCACCATTATCTCCTAAATCAAAAAACCTATATGGTCACCCATAGTAATCCCATCAAATAAATGCATTCTAATCCATATCACAACCAACATGTAGCTCAATTGATCATGCTTCTTATTAAATTTGAATTAGAATTCATTCAATATAATTCTATTAAGGGAAAAATAATCATTGATCAGTTAGCTACATCCCCCTTTGCCTAACAACCAACCTTCAAACCTCGAATTCCCTAATGAATCCATCGCTATGTTCTCTAGCAATGACATCTCTTATCAAATGATGATGTTATTTGATGCTTCTAAATGTCAATATGGTGGGGGTATGGGAGTCATTCTTATTCCTCTAGATAACAAGCCTACACCTTTGTCATTTAAAATAGATTTTTAATGCACTAACAATATTGTTGAATATGAGGCTTTGATCTTAGGACATCAAACAACTCTCTTCTTGGGTGTCAAATATATAACCATTTTTGGTGATTCGCAGCTAGTGGTTAACCAAGTTAATAGTTCCTACCTATCTATAAATGAGATTATACAACAATATAAACATCATGTAGATATGATCTTGTGATAATTTGATTCTTATCTCTTACAAACTATTCCTTGCTCCACAAATAAGTTTGCTAACACAATGGCTTCACTTACCTCACACATACCCTCTTCATCCTCTTCTTTAGAAATCTATGTCACTATGCATTGCTTAACATTACCCTCCTATGTATCAACTAACATCCTCTTTATCAAAAATGTAACATACAACCCACATGACTTATGGTACAAGAAACTCACAAATTATCTTTCCTTATCTATTACCCCTTCTGATCTCTCTAATAATGGGAGATGTAACTTTATAAAACATGCCACTCATTACACTATGCTAGGGGGACTTCTCTACAAGCAAGGTTTTGATGGTCTTCTTCTTAGATGCCTCACTAGTGTTAAGACTCCCTTCAATATTAAGGAAGTCCATGATGGGATTTGTGGTGGGCATTTCAATGGTCACATATTTGCTAAGCATATCCTTTAACTTGGCTATTATTTACCCACACTCCATGAAAACTGTGCTGATTACATTTAGCATTACATCAAGTGTCAATAACATGGTAGCCTCCTTCTTGTTCTGAGTCATGTATTACAAGTCACTAAATACTTTTTTCACTTCTCCTAATGGGACTTACATGTAATCAAGGATATTAACCCTCATTCATCCCTCTATCATCATCCATCCATTTGTCATCATTCTATCATTACTACCACTAAATAATTCACCAAATGGGTCGATGCCATCCCTCTCATCTCCAATAAAGATAAAAAAATTATTGACATAATCAACCATCACATAATCTATCATTTTAGTGTTCCCCATAAAATTATAATATATAACAACAAATCTTTCAAAAATAAGACTATTCAAAATCTTTGTGATACATTTGGAATCAAATTAAGCTTCTCATTACCATACTATCCACAAGAAAATGGATAGGTAGAAGATTCTAACAAAATATTGACCAAAATTCTCATGAAGGTAGTCAATGACATGGGTAAGGATTGACACACACACACATTCCTTTTTCTTTATGGGATTACCATACTAGCATTCAAACCCCTATGGGTGATACACCTTTTTCCTTGGTATATGAGATGGAGGCTATTTTTCCTCTTCAAGTCAAGATTCATTCTCTTCTCATTTCTCTACAATACATACTTATTAATGATGAATTTCACCAAGAACATTGGTTTCAACTTGAATTTCTTGATGAGCACCATCTCATAGCCCTCAACCACCTCCAAATATTTCAAGAGCGTATCAAATATGCTTATAACAAAAACCTCAAATAATGACATTTAAATGCTATAGATCTCATCCTAAAATAAAATCAACATGTGATAAACATGGAGAAAATCAAATGGGTTAAGTTTGTTCCTAATTGGCTTGGACCCTATATCATAACTCACAAGTATGGCTTAGGAAATTATCACTTGTCTTCTATCAAAAGAAGGCCAGAACCTGAGCCTTTAAATGCCTTACACCTTTGACCAATATTTTGTTAACCAAGAATTTATTCACCTCATGTTTAACTTGAGCTCATCCATTGATTATCTTTATTACATTGATTTCCATTCCTCTTCACCCTTACTCCTATACACTTAATTAGCTTACACAATGGTATGGTTTTGCCCTTGAAATGGACAACCCTTAAGTATCTATAGTCTTATCCATAACTCAAAAAAAAATGGGATATGTGACAAGTTATAAACTCTCAAGTCATGCTTCTCAATGTGGACTAATCCCTTAAAGGATAACTACGTAACTTCTCTTTTCTACTATCAATAGACATTCCCTTGAAGTACAACTATTTAAACTCAAAAACATATGGTTAGACCACTCCCTTGAAGGATGGCTAAACCAAGATTTATTCTCAGAAGGAAATACAAATATAAAAAAAACCTTCTCATACTCATCATCTTTATATATCCTTAAACCATACAAAATCCCATTGTAGGCTTCTCGCATTGATCAGCTTACAAAAAAAAGGCTTTAAGTCATGGACATGTTTATAGCATCTCTCAGGTCACTCACAATAGAGGCATATCATCCCCACTTCATAGATTATGCTACCCAAACATTTCCCCTTATTTTTACACTTTTTTCCCTCATACTATTTCAAGGGAATATGAAGCTCACTTAACATAAGGTAAACATGATTCTTCTCTAACAAACATAATGGTTCAAAGATATAAGTCATGAAAGAGGCTCATTTTCTTGAGCCTATTTATGTTTTGATTATGGCATTTACTAGTGCATGAGAATTTTGCCTCTTTATTTTCCCATCCAAACCACATGTCAATCTCTCTATTGAAATGAAAAATAATGTCAAACCAATACTATCAAAGCCTACTCCATTTATTTTATGTATACACCAACACAAATATGGAAAAATGCTGAGATAAAATAACATAACCAACCCATTCATTTTAAGTATACAACATCATAAATATGGAAAAATTCTAAGATGAAGATAACTAAACAACTATGCATATACCATCACACATATGAAAATGCTAAGTACACCTCAGCTAACATGATCAATATTAACATCAAATTAACATATCATAAAATCATCATCTATATTATCAGTATCTATGTCAATATCATCATCATAATCACAATAAATACATATCAAAATCACAATAAATAAACATCTCATATATATATATATATATATATATATACACACACACACACACACACATACATACATAAATACATGATCACAACAAATGCACATCATCATAATATCATCTCTCTCAAAATAATACATCTCTCATCTTTAGCTCATAGGCTGGTATATATATAACATATGTAATAAAAACATAAACTTTGGCATTTAGAGTCCTTGAAACTCTCCATGTTGTCATGAAGAAGTAATGTCATCACCATTCTCTACTAGTCTACATATATGTGAGCTAGAATCTATGGCTTGTGTCTTTGATATCTCTTACTCTCTAAACTTAGAGTACCTTTGAATATATGGAGACTCCCTAATGGCCCTCTTTTAATAGGAAATCTCATCAAGGGTAGTAGTATATCTCACTAAAGATATAGTCTATGGTTGTCCCATAGCATCTACTAATGGTCCAACTTGTACTTGTCCCTATGGTGGAGGAGGAGCAACCTGACCTACTACTCTCAATCTATCCATAATTGTTTTCACCATAGTCACCAAAACATGTAACACTTTGACCTAGCCCTATAGTGATATAAATTGGCCCTATAGTGCCCTAACTTGGGCCTGTAACATCACCACCTACACCTATAAGGCTAATACATATGCCTATGATGTATCTCTAGCCTGCACTACTACATCTTGTGCCTATACAACTACATCCCTCTCTCTCACCAACCCTTGTAAATTTTTTGGTGGCCTCTTAACCCCCATCATGGGATGTAAACCTACCCACCAAGTTGTATATGCCATTGTGTACCCTAGATCTCCAACATGTAGCCTTACTGGTAGCTCCTCAAAATCTATCCCATCTATCTCCTAGGGCAATGGAAGTGGTACCTCTATGTCATCCATCCTATATCGAGGGAAGGTAGGTGGTATATCATGTAGTAGATAAAACTACCTCTTGACCTATGCCATAGGTACCATCTCTAACTCATCATTCCCCCCTAGCCCATAGTGAGTTTTAGAATCCAGCCAGCTAATGTGTCTATCCTCTAAATATGGCATATGTCAGGTAGGGTCTCCATAAAATATCCATAGGAATCAAACCTTCAATCATAAACCTATAATAGGTAATTCCATGAACTATGCCATCCACTTAGGTATATGACATGCCCTCTCTCCACCATCTGAAACAAACCCTAAATCCATGGTAGGTAACCCTAATGGTCATGTCACCATGATGTGCTCATATGCCTAAAAATATAGTAAATGACTAACACACAAACTATATTGCCATCATAGTCTCAAACCTCATATATCTCTATATAACTACACCAAAAACATTAGATCTCATATAAAAATAGTCCACTGGTCAACTATCTATGCAAGCACACCTATCAATGTAATCATAAATATACCACCATCTACATCTAGTAATGCATACACTATGATCTCAATCATCATCAAGATGCTCAATTTATTCTACTCTTCATCAACTATATATAGTGGCTCATAGGTAAAACTCACTAAATAATAGGTCACCTCACTAACATGCTCACCATATAATACTACCATGTGTATATCATGCTCCTTTCTCAAGCATGTGAAGATGTCCTCACCCTAAAGTGGCAACTCTAATATATTATATACATCCTCTTCTATCACTGTCAACTCCACAATTAGTAGATGGAAGGTGTTGGTGGTATGATTCTACCTCTTGATAAATTCTATCATAAGGCTCACATCTTGAGTGACTTGATAATATCATCACACTTATCCTAATCCCATGGTGGTCATATGCTCCCACTCATCTAGGGTGGAATCCATCCTTATCCATGTTAGAATCCTTGATAGATGATCCCATAATGTTAGCTCCATTCTCACTTACATCCATACACACACAACTCAAATCACATACTTTCTAATATAACCTACCACCACCTTTTTCCCTTAGGAGAACTGCATTGATCTAAAGACCTCAACTGAGATATGTGTGTAGAACTCAATTGATATAGGGTCTTCTAAGGATAACTTAGCCATATACACACCTAACTATCTACCCTAATCTCCCCTCTCTGCCTTAGGCTTCATTGCCTCTCTCTCTTAACCCTAGGCCCATTGCCTATCATAACTCTAAGCTTCATGGGTTGTATAGCTACCCCTCAACCCTATGCCAATCTCTTAAGCCGTAGGTCCTATGACATATCTCGACCTCTCTTTTTAAACCATACCTTGGATATTTTTCCCTAGGGTATGGGAGAACTACATTGGCTTGAGGCTCTAAATCAAGATATATAGGTAGCACTCAATTGACACGAGGTCTTCTAAGGCTAGCTTGACCATTAGGCTAGTTAACTAATTCTATTAGGGATACAAATTGACCCTTTCTCCTATTTTTCTAGTTGTTCACAAGCACCTACATCAAATTTAATGCTGACATCAGTGTTTTATAGGCATAAATGTGAGTTGATGTCAATAGACACCTACTAACCTCAGTTCCATGTTAGTTGACATTCATATACCCCATTGATGTTGGTGACTAGGGCCAAATAACCCATCCTAAAAATTACAATGTTAACCTAAAAACTATCCCAAATTCCCCCTAACTTATCTTAAAATTACCCTACCTTATTTCTGACCCTTTTACTAACATTTTCTATCCCCTACCTCTAAATTAGCCTAAAAACTCCAAATAACTAAATCAAGTTTCAAAACAACTTGTAGAGACTCTTACCTCATCTCCCCATTGCTTTTGAGTTGGCATAATTGGGTCTTGTGGTGGTGCACCTCTCACTGGGTCCCCTCCTTGCTCTACCATCTCAGTCACTCTCTCAACTCTATTTTTCTCTAATCATAAGTTGTATTTGATTTTGGTCAACCACCAAACCCCCTTTTTATTAGGTTTGGTTGGCAAATGATGTCAGTATTTATGCCTATTAACATTATAAACATTTCCCTAATATGATGACATTGACACTATTTATTATTGATATCAATAATGTCACTGACATCAACACCATTGTAATAATGTTTTCCCCAACAAGCAACCCCAACTTCTTAGACTTTACCCATACTTTGGGATAACTTAGAGATCAATTATATCTCCTTGACCATGACCTCAAACCTAGAGATCATATATATCTCCCCAACTATGATAACTTCCTTTGGAGATCACTTAAATTTCCACTCATGATGACTTTTCTTAGAGATCATGGATATCTCCTTACTCATTGACTATTTTTATACCAACCTTACATTACTTGTCTTGACTAATTGTCTATTATATGCATGCATGTATATTAGGTGTTTTGGATGATAGCCAAACTCATCTTGTCACTTCCAACCTTTTTATGTTTCTTAGGGGCACTTCCTACCTCAGATACCTGACACACATAGACCAAATTTGACTATTTTGACCTTTTTAGCTATCCTTATAAGTTATGCTTTGGTCATTTCTATCTAAGTCTTCCTTAACCTTACCTATTTTTCACTTTGTCAACTATATCTCATAGTAGTAGATGCACCAGTAGTAATACCACGTTCTCCTCTACTTACCCAATTCACTTCTTATCAAATTGGTACCTGATTCTATTTTCTCCTCTATTATTTTCCATTTTTAGGGGAAATACCTCGTCCAATACTTTGAGAATATAACTCATGTTTTTGTCTTGCATCTTGATAATGAAAATTAAAATACAAAAGGGGCAAATGTAGACACCAAAATTATGTCACACACACGTGCATAACTTCCTATGTCAAAACCACTTTTAGCCCATTTTTTAATATAACAATTATCCTCCCTAACCCATGATTTTACCCCTCACACATTTAATTAATTTAAAATAATTAATTAATTTAATTAAAAACCCATTTTACCACCCTACTTGACCACCTCACCCTAAGACTAATTCTCACCTGATGAGTCACCTCAAGAGCTAGTCTCCTCATCCTAACTACCCAAGACTTATTCTCACTTCAAAAATAAATTACTAATCAACTAAGTCCTTCTTAACCTCTTATTTTTACCATATTTTAATATGTGTCACACTTGGCATGAAGAGCAATATAAAATAGGACAAAAATAGTATTTTTTACCTATTCTAAAGCCAGCAACATCGGTCAACCCATGACTGATGTCGATAGGATCGTCAACATCAGTTATATAAGATAAATTCAAACCTTTTGTTTAGGTTAGAAAAAATTAATAAAATTCATTCTTACTTGCATTCAAACTCTCAACATTCAACTTTAAACATCCTCACTTACTATTATTTTATGTAAGTCAATCATGATTAGGAAACAAGTTCTTAAGGACCAACATCACCTACTTGTTCTCTCTATTTAGGGCATTAGTTTGGACTACCTAATAGGAGCCATTAATATGGCACTTATCATTTAGTCACCACTATAACTAAGTACATCACTTATTCTATAATTATTTTAAGAATTTACTCTACTTTAACTTTATATCTACTATTCATTACTTTACACATTCTTGATCGAACCCCTATAAGGGAGTTATAAAGCTTCAATACTTGTTTCTCCTTGATATAACATACCAAACCTCTAACCAAATCCATCTAAATCATACTCTCTCTCTCTCACACACACACACACAACTCTCTCCAACCTCCTAGACCTGATCAAATTCATTTCCTAGACCTAGAAAAGCCTTCTGTAAGCTCCTAGGTAATTATTTCCCCTACCAATCTTGATAGCCTAACTGACATCGGTCACCTTCACCTACTGAGTTTAGAAGAATAACTGATATTGGTAACTTCCTTACCAATTTTGGAAACTATGGCTTTCCTAACCTTTCAAAAACCCACCCAAACACCTTCTAAAATACAAACAAAACATATCACCTATACTCTATCATTTTTTGTTACACTTAGGTTGAAAATAATGGTAAAATTATCTCTCTTTCACTCTCTCTTTACCTATATTTTAGTTGTTTATTACTCTTTTACCTCTCAAAAGTGGACTATCATCTTTAACCAAGTTTCACACTTCTTGGAATGAGCACGTAGTGAGCATGTAGCTTTGCAGCCCACTAATTTATTTACTAACAAACATTTTGTGGTAGTGCTTTTTTTCTTGTAGGTAGTCCTCCCCAGCTAAAGAGGAATGCTCACAATGTCTACATATGGCATACAAACCAATCCAAGTTCATTCTAATCACTTATCCCTATCATTATTCTCTATTTTTTGATAGACTTGAAATAGATACATTTTAGTGAAACACCAACCATAAAACCCATTAATCCTAATATTCAAAACTAGTGTGGTATCAAGAAAATTGGAAATGCCAGCAACTAATAGGTAATGACATGGAAAGTTGTAATGTGTTAGAGGTTATGGTTTGAAACTTATTAGAATACAATCTCTTTTTGGAAAAATTAGAACATGAACATCCTCACAATCAAACTATTAGGGGCACATCTACATTAAGAAGTAGTATGTTACTACTAATACCAAAATGAGCTACAAAAGAAGATAAAACCTTTGATATAACTCAATATCAACCCCTCTTTAACTTCCTAGATGTGTAAGAGTTTGAGAACACAACAAATCCTCTTTTTTTATATAGATGGAGTTCATAAAGATACATGATCCAAAACCTATGGTCATAATACCCATAATCATGAAAAAGTCAAAGTGACTTTTGCCAAAGCACTAGATCCTACCACAAATAGTCTAACAATGCCCATTTTGAAATCTAAATTTTATATTTTAGGGAAAGCACAAAATAATAATGCTTTAAAAATCATAAATATATCAATTCTAAAGTAGATTCATCATCTCTTGATCAAGATTCCTCTATATGAACGTATCCAAAATTCTTCATAACATCACAAGGCTATGATAGAAACATTATGAGTGACTGAGATACAAGTTGTTGAACCCCAATCTTTATCAAATTTCATCACATCAATTCAAAATTCCTTATCTATAGAATTTCATGATTCATAAATACTACCCTTATAGCCTAATGACAAGGATCCCACACTATTTATCACTTCCTAAATTGATCAAACTCAAAAAATACAATTAATGATTAATAATTATGTCAATATAAATATCATTTCTTCTTTTACATTTAAATAATTACAATGACCTAAAATATTTGTATCCCAATCCCCTACCATTATATGATCTTTGGATGATATTATCACTCCTTCATTAGAAATGGTAGTCCTTAAAATTTAGGTATGCATGCATTTTCTACCTAAACTATTTTACATAATAGAAGGGGAGTTTTAATACAACATTCTATTAGGATGTCCTTAGATAAATGATATGTATTTCATCCCTCCACATTGCATCGATATATTAAATTTGAAACATGAAGGTGAAATCCATAATGTCCTAGTCGATCCTCATCCATTCAAATATTGCAACCTCACCTTTTAATAAAATAGTGTTTTAATTTCATTACAAAACACTACCTCATCATCATCTAATGAGGCATCAACTAGTACAACAATTCTTGCATCAAGGATTGGTAAAGAGACTATTGATTCCACATTTCAATAACTTTCAATTAGAGAGTATAAGTTATTAAAACTCAATACTCTCCCCACTCCCTAAGAATATGGATGTCTGAACAAACAATATGCATATTATCTAAACATAGGGAAATTATTCCCTCTAGTTCACCTTTCCTCCACAACCATTTGATCTATGGTAGAATCAATCAACCTTCTTTAGGCCTTTCCAACCAAACCCATGATAAACCATTTACCTAAAAAAATTTGTTCCTAGATAAACCCCACTTTGTAAAGACATACCTACAATAGTGTGCTTGGAAGGGTTTCATCATAGGATGCTATGAACAAAGCCCACACAATGTTGCATTATGATATTTTAGGAAATCTAATAAAAATCATGACCTTAGTTTTAATAAAAAATCCCAAAGATACCTTAGAGGTTACTCTCCTTCATATCCTTAAAGAGGATACACAATCCTCACCATCCAATACCCCTTATTTGATAAATGACATCATATCCATTCCCTAAAAAAAATTAGTTAATGTCATTATTATAGAACCTCTTATCTATCATCATGATGGGGAGGTCAAAACCATTCATCTATCCTACCCAAATATTATAGTGTAGGATTCTCCCACCATTCTTATTCCTTAGTGCCAAGATAATGAGTCTATCTTGACTCATTTAGGCATAGAGATCTCCCATATACATAAATCCCTTCCATGTGAAAAATCTAGTCTATTAAATGAGGCCACCATTGATGTTAACATAGGATCTCATGAGACTTCATGAATATTTAAGGTCATCATATCTTTAGATCCCCAAAAGCACTAGGATTTCACTATGTTTCTAATGGATCATAGTGAAACATTTTCTTAGTCCTATAGTGACATGCCTAGTATCAATCTTGATATTATCATCCATAACATTATCACATTCTTTGAAGCTAAACCTATAAAGCAAAATATTGAAACTATTAATCATTGCATTACGCTCTTAGTCAAAGAAGAGTCACATCATACCTTATCTATTAACTTTATCCATCATATTAATTACCCTCAATAAGTATCTAATATCATCCCTATCATAAAGCCCATATGGGGATTACATCTATGTACTAACTTTCATGACATTAAACTTACTTATCCTAAGGAAGATTTACCTCTCCCTAATATCAACCAATTAGTGGATTTAACCGATGGGAATGAAATTTTATCACTTATAGATGGTTTCTATGGATATAATTAAATCCTTATCATACTATAATACCAACATAAGACTTAATTTATTTCTCCTTGAGGGACCTTCTACTATTCAGGTATGCCTTTCAACCTAAATAATGTTAGATTCACCTATCAAAGAGACATGACTTACGTCTTCCATGATATCATCCATAAAATTGTTGAGGATTATGTTTATGGTCTCCTTGATAAATTGAAATTATGAAAATATCACGTATTGGTCCTAAAAGTAATATTCACTCACTTAATTTAGTTTCTTGTCTATCTAAAATCTAAGAAATGCATTGTTGGAGTATTAATGATAAGATCCTAGGATTTATTATCTATATTCAAGGGATAAAAGTCAACCCCACCAAGATCAAAGCCATTTTAGAAATGCCACCACATCTAATCTCAAGTATCTCCATGGTTTTCAAGGTAAATT
>JARHVA010002805.1:250000-387500 GCA_037957365.1 Torreya grandis | reverse complement strand
TCTTTACTGAATCTCCTTCCCCCTCAGGTTATCTCTCTTTGCTTGGTATTAATCCTAAGCCTCTACCATCAGGTCATGACTTAGTTTTAATAAGTCAAACTCCATCTACAAGGTATCTAATCTAATGTACAAGGTGTTTTTCTTAATCTACACTATGAAAATATCCCCATGTGTCACATCAACCTCTCTTTGTAAGGTGATACACTAAGCCTTTAGTGAATACCTCTCTATAATGTCAATCTCCTCCTCTCCCCTTTCCTACTCTCCTCCTTTATCTTCCTCATCCTCCTCCATCTCCTCATCCACTCCCTCTTGGTGTAGATGCACTACCCTTTCCTACCTCACCACCCACTATCCTACCCATCATGTTATAAATGTTGGATTGTAACCCACATCCTCCACATCATCTCTCATTAGCTCCTTCTCTATTAGAACATCTATAGTGTCTAGACCTAGAAGCTATTGCTCTATCACACCCACCTATATACCCATAGGGCCCATGTAATTTCATGTATCAAGCCAAACTATCACCACCCAAAATAGAGGTACTCTACATACTTTGTCCTCCTAATCACCCACCTCTCCCTCTAGATACCTATAATATCTACCTCTACCTTGAGCCATACAAGAAATATAAGATAAGGTCTCCAAATAATATCTCCATCTCTCAACACCTCTAGGACCCCTTGATAGTAATTGAGGTCCTAAATAATGCCATCTATAAAGTCTCATATTAAATCTTCCTTTCCTCTTAGGAAGGCCATGTTATGCTCAGTATCATACCACCATATCCATAGGGTAATAATGGGCCATAACACCCTGATGTGCTCATAAGCCCAACATTGTAAAACAATAATAACATCTAAGCCATATCACCTCTGGGTCTTCCAACCCCATAGATCCCTATATACATGTATGAATAATGTGGATGCCCATGATAAAAATATCCTATACTCTAGCATATCTACCACCACACATGTAAAACTCCATGAATTTTTTTCTATTTCTAAGTCTAAGAGTGTATAATAGGAGATTGAAACTATAATCATGGTTAGTACACCTTTCCCCACTACATTAGCCTCATATAGAGTCTCAAAAACAAAGCCACTAATAATAAATGTGATATCAACTACATTCACACTATATAGATGTGTTAGTACTATTACATATCCCTACTCATCCATAGGACCTATATCCACTCCCTACAGAGAAAGTTATAAAAACTAATAGATATCCTCCTAGGTAATGGTCATCTCTCTAGTATGAAGCTAGAACATCCTAGTATTCACATTTGAGTGTTGTAATAGGGTGAACATCAATCTCTTATCTCAATGAATACATTTATATTAATACACTCTTCTTAAGCCTATGACCTCTATATGTGCCCAATTATCATCATTGAGCTAGTGTTGAAATCACTCTATTAGAGGTGACACTTGATCCTATATCCATAATAGAGTTTATTCCTATCACCACAATCCCATATAAGCCTAAATTCTCCTAAAAAATCTAACATAGCCTAAACCCTAGATTTTATCTAGCCTTTCACCCTTTTATGTGAATCAGTGTTAATCCCTTATGGATTAGTGTCATTCCATCTAGATGGGTGCCATTTTAGTAAAATGATGTTGATTCCCAGTGAATCATCACCAATTAATGAGAATTAATGTAGATTTTGTGGCACCATCCTACCCTAGTTTAAACTAATATCCTAATCCTAAAAGGCTAAAAACTTAAAAAAAAACTTGATAAAAAATAAGACCTACCTCATCCTATGATCATCACCATCACCTTAATCCATTACCACTAGCCTCCATATTATCTCATGTCACACTCATCATTTTAGATCTCAAGCATCATTTCATTTTTTAGAAATAGAAAATGATCACTTTTTCATGTCAGATTTCCTTATATACCTAACTTCAGATTGGCACTAATCTATTTTGGATTAACATCGATGTTGTGAATTAACACTGATTCATTTTGGATCAGTGTCAATTCACCCATTTTTTCATTGCTTGTAATTTACATGCATCTAATCTTTCTCCTTAGCTTCATCCTAGTACCTTACCATACCTACCCTATTATTTATCCTATACCATTTCTTGATTATGGATTTTGACCCCTTTTTGGTCCCATAGCCTACATAAGGCTTGTATTCTTTTAGGTATCTCCCCTCAACAGGTCTCAAGAGTGTATTTTTATCTTGAGAATATTTATCTATAGGTATCACACATACTGAATAGTACATCAAATTCTTTGATCAGCCAATTCCTATCACTTTTTCTCTTATTTAGCCTTCATTAAGCCCACCTAATCTTAGTTATGGAATTTTACTATGGGATTTGACTTGGGTCATCTCTACCTATTTTACCTTACATATTATTAATGCAAAACATGTACTTCATGTTATCCATCCAAATTTATTAGATCTCATTTGTAATATACCCATCCCATCAACTATTCCATTTTTCAAATCTCTCACTCACTCCTTATCCTATTTTGGCTCCTAGTTTGAGCGGGGATACCTCCTCATATAAACCTAGGGCATTGGAACTCTCTTGGCTTTTATCTCACAACACATATTCCATACCACTCCACAAAAAGGGGCAAATGTATATAATATAATTCCATATACTATATATTATTAATTAAGTGTCATAGGCCTTTATTATTATTTTAATCACCTAAATAATCCCTATCTTAAGGCTTAGTATATTTATCATTGATAACTCAGTAATTTACTTTTACTATTACCTTTATACCTCTCCTAACCTCCTAAATACATTAAAAACCTAGGGAATATACCTCTTAACCACTTTACCCACATATAAACTTGTTACCAACAACCTCACACTGACAAAGCCCAATTTTACCCATATTTTGGGTGAATTAACACCAATTCTCCCATGATCAACACCAATTTTCTAGATCAGTGTTGATCCATAAGTACCCAACCAACCTTTGGCTTTGGGACCTAATAAAATCTAAATCTCAAAGTGTTGCTAAGATTATTTGAGGAATAAGGAAGACATTAATGTCACTCTACCATAATTCTATTGCATTTAATCTACATCTATTATTGTGAGCTTGAGGGACTACTTGTATTCATGAGGAAGATCTTATTCTATTTACAACCATGTCTAACATAAGTAATCATGTTTGTTTATTTAATTTTAATCAATATCTCCACTTTTATCTACTTATTATACTTTTAAAATAGCATTTATATCCCTCAATATCCATTTACTAGCATCTATAATCTAAATCAATCTCTATTTTAATTAAATACATTTTTAGAAAAAATTAATGCCTATTCATTCTGAATTAGCACCGATCTTAACAAGATTAACATCAATCCACTATGTTTAACTTTTAAAAACTTGACGCTTTAATATTAGATTCCTTTCCTAAATCCTTACTAATTTTATATCATTTAAAATATGGCCTTATTATGTAGATGACTCTACCAAGCATAGTGCATGACATAATAATATCATTGATCTCCCTATAGTATCCTAACCCCTATTTACTTATTAGATAGACATAGCTTTCAATTTAGCACTCTATGCTATTATTTATTCTCCTTATTTTGAAGCAACTACTAACCAACTTGATGTTATAAAAGAGGATGTAAATTCTACTATGGCTTATTGAGATAAATATTTTGCTTACATTGATAACTTAAATGAGGATTGAATCTTAATCATTTTATTATTATATATTATCTATTGTAATTTCAGTTATTATTTATCCACTTAATTATGTAGAAAAGTGATATGACATCCACTTGAGGATGTTCACAACTCCTAGAACTGGTTCTTAACTAGGTAGCCCACCCATTTATCTATTAATCTAATTTTGTCCAAGTTGTTTATATGTGTGTAGGTTATTCTTCCTAGCTAAAAAATAGCTCCCTCAATAACTAGATTCAAATAGTGTTCAAACATCTCCTAATCTCTAGGTATTCATCATAAACCTTGATTTTCATTGAATTTTAGTAAAGTTAATTTAATTAAATTAAAAATGAAAAAATACTATAATAAAGGTTTCAGATTTACATCCTTCATATGGGATTGGTTTATGACCTAATTTATGTTAAGTTGTGAATATCCATAAACTAGTATATGTTGAATGTTCCATTACACTAATAAACTAATACACGTTGTTAGTGCTTCATACTTCACCATGTTATTGATATAAGGAAAATTGATATGAAAGGACTTGGGAATGAGATTCTCCTATAGTGTTATGAACATTATGCCTTCCCCTAACCCATGAGATGGGAAAGAACCATAAAAATGAATCTTCCATTTCTACTCTTCATGAGGCATTTATATTATAGTCATGATATACTCATCCAAAAGTCTAAATTTAAGTGGTTGAGTGTCAAGAAGAAGAGCTTATGCAAGCTAGTCTATAATTTTTTGTCCCTTGATGGCCTTTTAGTTAACATATTTGATCTCATACTTGCTTATAAGAATGTAGTGGCACCATTTTTATGTTGTGAAGACCATAGCTAAAACATATTTCTCAATCTATGTATATTTGTGGTCATACACAACCAATGTGTAGCTTAAGTAATATATGGCATGTTACTTCTCATGTTCATCATGTTGTACTAATAGTGCGATAGGGCATTTTTAGTTATACAGTGGTTAGTTAGTAATGGATTATCTGGCATGGGTGGTAACTATTGGAAATTTTTGGCCCACATACCAAATACTTTTGCATAGATTGATTAGATGGCAAAATTTCTTAATTAGATGAATAATCAAATGACTTGTAAAAGCTTTGGAAGGCTTGACTGTCATCATGACATCATGAAGAACTAGACTAGACTAGTTCACTTAGATATTTTACAAATGCACCTTATAAGTCATCACCATCCAAGATATTACAAAGCCATGGATTTATCCATGCCAATAACATGATCTTTAAGTTTCATGTTTGTATGATCTTTCTAGCTCAAGATCTAAGTTCTCAAAGTTGGACTTGTAATATAGGACATTTGCATAAGAGTCAAGTTTGAGCTCTATGAAGTAGTTGTTTATGTTCAAAAGGTCTTTAATGAGTTTAAAGTTGATCAAGATATAATAGGATGCTTGAGATTATATCCTGATAACTAAGATCTAATAGTTCATGCTAGGGGTCAAACTAGTCAAAAGGTCCCTAGGTTAAAACCATTTAAAGAGATATGCATTGGGCATAATCTAATGGTGTAGATTAATCAAATAGAAATCTAATGATCCATATTCACTGATAAAAGGTGGTTCCAATCCTAGATCAATGGACTACATTCATTCATACCAATGATCTTACAATGTGTATAACTGATAGGAAAGTGGGCCCAATGAGATCTATGGCTCATATTAGTTTATACATCTTGATCCAATGGTGTGTGAGTAAGTCAACCTATCAAAGGATCTTCATGGTAGGAAATTAAGGACCCACATTCATTCATATAATTTGATCTTATGGTGTGTAAGAGGTCAAAATGGTTAAGATATGATAGCAGGGATCTACATGGCCAATAGGAACAAAGATAGTTTGGAACATTTTGATTAGCTTGAGCATTATTCAGTGGACAAAGTCAAACCAAAGGACTAGTTTTTGACCAAGGTAAATCAGTCTTATAAGGTCATCATTCTACCATTATAGCTCAATATAATTCTATAAAGTAGACATATCCATGTAGTAAAGTATAAATAACACAAAGGGACCACCATTAAAACTTAATATGGAGCTCTAGTTTGACATTTTATAGCTTGCAAGTTTTATCTACAATTATGTTCACCATTCTTAAAGGATGACTTGTATATACAATGAACTTTTAGTTCTTATAAAGATAGAATGGGTCTATTTTGACTTATTATAATATAAAAAAATGGTTATATAGTCTATATGTCCATATTAATATGGAAGGTATAAGAAAACCAATAATCTTAGATTGGTTATCCATATATAAAATGGACCTATGATCTAGACATGGAAATGGAGTAGATGTGTGTAGTCAAATAAAACAAAAAAATTGGTAACTTAAGTATGAATTATAACATATAATCCTTAGGTCCCTCTTGCTAGCTCTCTTGACCCTCATAGGTATCTTTTCACTGATTCCTAGTCATTCATATCTTTCTAGACCTAATCCCAACTAAGGTAGACCCCTTTGTCTATGACTAATCCATCTCTCTAGGTCCCATCAACTTAGGACAATAGCACCACACTTGGACTATAGAATTGGTGCCACTCTTGTTCACTTTTTACACTCCTATCCAAGTGCATTTTTGGCCCTAATGGTCAGTTTTTTCTAGTTCTCTATCCTTCTCCTTATTGGTCTAATGTGATCACATTCAACTAGTGACCAGTAAATCCCTATAAAATCCCATTCAAAGATCATTTGGAAAGGGTTGGAAAATATCACTAAAAAAGAAAGAATACAAGAAAGACTAATCAAGTAATGTTCCCTATTTTTTTTATCTAGACAATACACTTACAAGCTTATTCAAATCCTTACACTAGTCCCTAGCTACCTCAAATACATCTAGTTTTGAATTTTTCATATTCATACACTTAATTTCTTAAATCACATCAAGTGGGAGAACTATAGATGTATTGATCCCTCTTCTAAGTATTGTTATGTAGTTAGCATGCCCACAAAAGGGGTGTAGATAAACTTTCAATGAATATTACACAAACTTGGTCAAAGCTCAATGGAACATAGGGTTTTAAGATAAAATATTCTATACAAGGAGCTCTATAGAATCCCAACTATCAAAACATCATGGATAAGGTCATATAGACCTACAAAACAAAACCCAAAAGTCTTAGATCCTTAAGACAATAACATCAGAGGTGGATTATAGCATTGGTGCCACTCATATCCACTTTTTATGCTCTTATCCAATCATAAAATGCAAGCTAGATCTTAGTTTGCAATAGTGCCTTAGTCTTGTATAGTGAATCTTAGACCCTATCTTAGCCTTATCAGCTAGTTTCCAACTGAGTATTATTTTTTATCCTTTATTACTATTTTTAAAAATATTCAAATTCTAGTTAAATTACATAAATTATTATCTTAATTATTGTATATTTATTTACTAATTTTACTACTCAGACCCTTTAACTAAATTAGTAATAAAACACCAATATTCCTAAAAAGGTTAAATCATTTGGTGAACCTGACTTACTTTGTTTGTGAATAAAAACCCTAGAAACCTTAGGGTAAATTTCCTACTAATTTTTCCTTTTTTATAATTTTTTACCTACATAATAAAATATTAAATTTTCATTAAAATTTAAAATTTCATAATAATTTTACAATAATTTTCTTTCAAACCCTAGTTATCTATACTAGGTCCTAGTATTTTCCCAATAATTTTTTTATTTTTTACTAGCATATTGAAATCAAAAATTCACTACTAATTTCAAAATTTAATAGTAATTTTCAAAAACATTTATTTTTTGAAACATTAATTGCATCTACAAGGTCTCTTTAAATCATAAATTTTCTAATAAATTTCTAAATTTTTACTTACATATCTAACTAAAAAATTCACTTTAAATTTCAAATTTTCATAGTAAATTTGAAAATAATCATATTTCAAACCCTAGTTGCATATACTAGGTCCCATTGCTTATTGAGGTCTCACCTTACATGTTTGTAAGATTTGTATCTTTTTTATGCACTTTATAGTTTGTTGTTTTTAGGACTTTACATTTCTTATATTTAGTATTTTCTTTATATTGCACTTTGCATATTACAAATTATTGTAGAAAATTAAATCAAATTTTATATTATTTTCTTACCATAACAATGACCTGATACACCAATTTTGATGAAACTGATAAAAGGGAACTTCAAGAACTCTTAGCTAAACACCATGGCATGCAAGATGACATGCTTAAAATACTACAAGAAGAACAAAAAAGAGTGAATAATGATCAATCTTCTTAATCCATAAAACAACCAATTACAAATGACACTACGAGGGAAACTATGTCTCAACAACCCCCTATGGTAACCTAACCTACCTCTATGCCACCAGCTATAGATAGTGCATCTTTGTCTCCTAATATAGTAGCCCTTGTGGAAGAGATAAAATATCTTCAATCTAAGGTGCTACATTTTTAACAAGGTGCCTCTAGACCTATATAGGTTTTGGATTCTTTTGCTCTATTACATACACCATTGTCACATCACATTGATTCTACACCCTTCTCACAAGGTTTCATTCAACCCAAGCTCACTCTATATGATGGCAAGGGTGATCTAGAGACACGTTTGAGAAATTTTCATGCAACATGCTTGGACTATGTAACAAATGATTACCTGCTTACCAAGTTATTTCCATGTAGCCTAAAGGATTATGCTTTACAATGGTTCTATTATCTACCAAATTAGTTGGTCAATGAATTCAATCCTTTATCTAACATTTTCCTAGCTCATTCAACATTAGCATTGGTGATAAGGTTTCATATGCCCAAGTTGCACAATCGAAATAAAGGTCAAATAAGCCTCTCATAGATTATGTTCTTTGATATAAGACTATTTTCACTAAGATGAACAGCCCCATGGATGATAAAGAGCTACAAGATCTCTTCAAATAGACTCTTCTACTAGATTTATATGAATCAATTATGTTCAAAATATTCTCTTCATTCACTGAATTATGTCACACACTAAAGGAAAGAGAATTCAAACTATTTCAATGGGGAAAACTCAAGTACACAAGTATCTCAAAAAAAAAAACAAGTGTAATATAAAAGTACCATACAAAGTCAAGGTCGATGATAAAAAGAGTTAGAATCAAACAAAAATTAATGTGGCTTCTGATCCCCCTCAATGAGTGGGTTTATCAACACCTCCTTAATGAACCTTTACCAATCTATCAGTTTTTCCAGCCATAGTTATACAATAACTATTGGAATGTAACA
Source organism: Torreya grandis (assembly GCA_037957365.1). Lineage (NCBI taxonomy): Eukaryota > Viridiplantae > Streptophyta > Pinopsida > Cupressales > Taxaceae > Torreya > Torreya grandis. The sequence continues at coordinate 378,563 of JARHVA010002805.1, read as the reverse complement.
TCATATCTCTCCCTCATATTTAGGAATTTGAACCAACAAATCCTCTTCCATGGGAATATGATCATCATGAATTTTTCAAGTTTCATAGGGCACTATTTCATACACCAAATAGATGCATCAGTCTGAAACATAAGATACATGATTCGATAGATGGCAATCATATTGATATTGGCACTTTAGTTGAACCTCCTTAGGAAAAGAAATGCATGATAAAAAATTTAAAATATTCTCAGATCCCTTTACATAAAATTATAAATAGGACATAATGGACACATAATGGGTTCACAATGCATATCATGCACATCTGCCAATAGATATATATAGGGCACCTTTAGTTGAGACACATCCTTTGAGCAACATGATTGGTGTATATAGTTTCAAAGTTCTAGTTAGACCTTACATATCCTTCTCGAAGTAGGATAATGTTGATGATGATTCATATTGTCATGCACTCTTTATTAGAGCTTACATTCATAATCATCGTATTCATAGTGTTCTCATAGATAATGGATCCAGTGTAAACATGTGCACATGACATTATCTTAGCATTTGGGATATTTAGATCAGGATATTACTTTAATGGATACATTTATCAGTGGATTAAATGGAAACATATAGAGTTAATTAGGTGAGATCATACTTTTTCTATAGGTTGGTCCAACACACATGGCCAAACCATTTACTATAGTTCCCAATTCAGGATTTTTTGATATGTTACTTGGTCAACCATGTATTCATAAACTTTGTGTAGTGCCTTCTATAGCTCATGGATGCATCAAATTAATTCAAGATAATTAGGTTTTTATAATTGGTGGAGTTCCATATGACTTACCACTCCCCACTTTAGAGCCATATTTTACTATTTTGTAGTCACAAGTTTCAATTTTGCCATCAATTTTAGTGCAGTCTCTAGTTCCAGTTTCTCCATAAGTGATAATTCCTCCTCTAGTTTTGATTCAAACATAATTTAGGAATCCATCACCATCATAGAGATTTCATACACCTCCATAGATTCAATATTCTTGACAACTTTCGACTATAGTGTTCACACCTAGGTTAGTATCATTGAGATATCATGTATCTACTCATAAAGAACATGTTTAGGGAACTTCTCCTACTACCAAATAGGTACCTAAGAGCCCTAAAATTGCATCCACTTCTCAGGGTTATAAGGAGACCCCACACTTAGTTTTTGCTTCAAATATTTTGGATCATTTACAATATATACAACTTTTAGAGCCACAGTCTCATCATTTTCATCATGATTCATGATTATGTATGATTCCTCTCCTTGATACAGGGTACCATGATAGGGAGTCTCACATGAGACTCATTGATTAGTATCATTTATCCTCAATATTACCTATACATATTTTCTTATGCTTGATTGTACATATTCCTTTTTAATTTATTTTACATAGTCTTCATATGATTGTTTGTACATAGTTCATAACATTTAAAAATATAAAAACAATACAGCAATCTCAAAAATCCAAGAAGGATATAAGATTTAAAAATACAAAAAAAGTAAATAATTCAAAAAACACCAAAAATATTTAAATTATATGTATCATCCATGATTTACATTTCTACTATCATGTTAGACTTACATATACTATTATATGCTATTGTTTGTCATTTTTTTTACATTACCATGCTTTACTTGATCTTCTTTGAGTGTGTGCAGTGACATCCAAATCCTTGATTGCTTCACTCCACCCATTGAGCAGGCATCCTAATTCTACATCGAGGCATACATAAATATACATAACAACTAGGGGTATCTTCTACATGAATAAACTATCCACATTATGTTATTCTTATACCACACACTCTAGTTATCACATTGATGTACATTAATTACTAGCTTACATAGATTACTCTATCGATAATCACTAGTATATAAAACTTGTGTATTTCTTAGCATATACCTAGTATTGTATTAACATGTCTTGAATAATTTCACTTATTTTTTTATTACTTAGATGAGATTATATTTCCAATATTTTCATGCTTTCTTTTCTTGCTTTGCATAGCTAGATTGATTACATTCCTCAGTTCTTATTTTATCTCATGTATGTGCCTTAGGACATTTGCCAATTTATTTTTATTCTATTCATGTGTGTGTTTTAGGACATTTATCAATGTCTTATTCCTACACTCTTCTATGTGATTATGGCCCTCATGCCAACCCTTACTTATTTCAATTATATGTGTATATGACATTTAAACATGCCTTGTATGTTTGTTTTCTATTTTGAGTGACATGTGCCCATTTCTCTTATTTATTTGGACCCTTGGCCATTCTTTTATTCTTCTTAATTCTTGCTTATTTATTTCTATTCTTGATTACTTATTTGCTTCTCATTATTTTTAACGCCATGATCCACATCATGTATTATCTTGCTTTCTTGGATGCCATGATGGACATCATGCTCAATCCCTCCATGATAGCTAATGACTAACAACTAACAACTAAGACTTCCAATTCCAATTTATTACTTTGCACATGATATAACATTGTTATATTTATCTAGGCATACCCCTATTGATCTAACAATCTCTCAATATAAACCATGTTATATCTTGAGATATCTTGTTGATTATCATTGGTATATCATGCATCTTTGTAGCATAACATAATTAGAAGCCTATTTATTCAAAGGGTAGTCATTACATGGTATTAATTCATCCCCTTAGAAGAGGGGACAACAAACAAGATTTTTATCATAGAGATCAGAGCTCCTAATAATAAAAAATCTAGCTTTCAACACACCTAAAATAGCAACCAAACATCAAACTAGTCAAAATAGACCAAGAAAATAGTGAAAATGTTAGAATAATCATAAAATTTATCCCATGACAATAGCACCAAGATTTTATTCTAACATCAATACCACTACTATCTATTTTTGGTGCTCTTATCCAAACAACAAGAAAACTAGACTTTCTAGAAGTAGGTAAAAATGTAGGTTCAACTACAATTTTGCACAATCAAACTAGTTTAGAATCAATAGTTTTTATTACAATTTTTCTTAGAGAATCAAGATATATGGGGAATAATACATGGCATTATGGCTCTCACTTTTAGTTTTAAATATATTAGTTGATATAACTTCCATATCATAATCCATGTTTTAGACACTAGTGATTGGGGGCAATGTGTGTGGTAGATTTATTTTCTTCTCTTTTCAAGTTCAACATTACTCAATAGATATTAGAAATTGCATTCATTATTCCATCTATAATTTGTTGGCATCATTTTGGAGTGGCTTTCATATAAGCCTAGTACACCATTTTTAGAGTGGCTTTCATGCAAGCCTAATCTCCATCTTTCAAAGTGGCCAAGAGTGGCCTAGTTTCTAGGATACATTAGATTATAGAGCATTAATGAGCTTCAAGATCCATCTCATTAAACACACATTTCATACTGGTATCAATTTATTGCTTCACTTCATAGGGCAATGATGGAGCCAAAAGACTAGCCAGCCTTTATATTCTTGTGCCACCTATTCAAAGGGATTAGACACATAGTCCAAACATTTATTTACACATGCATGATCACCTAACTTCACTTAATAGGTGAAAATGGAACTAAAGGGTTAGCCTTTGCATTCTTGAGCCATTCTCAAGAAATTGAGCACTCAGCTTCATCCATGATATTACTCTTGGTAGAAAATCATCCAACATTATTGAACATCACAACAAGTTTTGTATTTGTCTCCATACCCAATGAGGTGTATTCATTCATTTCTGTTCACCTCTCTCTTACCCAAATTTGTATATTTTTATTTTAGATATACCATATCTAGTAAGAATTAATCCACTCTTTTTTTTCTCTTGTAGATTCACACTTCACTACATTCTTTCTCTATGCATACCCAACATCACACAACTTCATGAGGTTTACCCTTATAGGTAAGTTTAAGTACACTTTCTATTTTTTCCTTTATCCTAATATTTCACTTTGATAATTTACCAAAATAAAGGGAGGGCGCAAATGCAGTCACATAAAATGCAAAAATTGGTAACTTGAGTATGACTTGTGACATCCAACCCTTAGGTCCCTCTTACTTGCTCTCATGACCCTCAAGCATTTTTTCATTGACTCCCAGTCATTCATAGCCTTCCAAAATTGATCCCAATTGAACCAAACCCCTTTTTCTAGGACTAATCCATCTCCCTAGGTTCTGTTAGCTTAAGTTTATAGTGCCACACTTGGACTATAACACTTATGCCACTCCTGTCCACTTTTGGCACTCTTATCTAAGTGCATTTTTGGCCCCAATGGTTAATTTCTTCCATTTCCCCATCTTTTCCTTGTCAACCTAATGTGAGCACACTAAACCCATGACCAATAGATCCATATAAAAACCCATTCAAAGATCACTTGAAAGGGTTAACAAATATCACTAAGTAATAAAAAACAAGCAAGATTACTTAAGAAATCTTCCCTATTCTCTACATACATCTAGCCAACACACTTATAATATTATTTAAATCCTTTCACCAATCCTTAGCCACCTCAATTACATCTATTTTATCATTTTACATATTCATAACTCAAATGCACAAAGCACATCAAGTGGGTGAATTACATATGGCTTGATCCCTCTTTGGAGTATTGGTATGTAGGTAGTGTACCCACACAAGGGGTTTGGATACACATTTAGTGAATATTAAATACACTAATCCCCCTACTATTTCTCAAAATTAGTCATAGCATAATGGAGCATAGGGTTTGAAGAGAAAATCTACTCTATAAGGAGTTTTATAGACTTCTAGCTATCAAAACATCATGGATAAGGTGGATATAGCACTAGTGCCACTGTTGTCCACTTTTCATGCTCTTATCTAATCATAAAATGAAGGTTAGATCTCATTTTTCAATAGTGTCCCAATGATGCATAGTGAATCTCAGACCCTATCTTAGCTATATCAACCAGTTTCTAGCTAAGTCTTATTGTCTATCCTTTATTACTATTTTTAGAAATATTTAAATTATAGTCAAATTACATAAATTAGTATTTTAATTATTGCATATTTATTTACTAATTTTACTACTTAGACCCTTTAACTAAATTAGGAATAAAACCCCAATATTCCCAAAAATCTTAAATCAATATGTGATTAATGCAAAGGGTCTCATCTATCAACGTGGTTCCATCATTGATAAAGTATGTACTAACCATCATTCATGGAATATGTGATGTCCCCTACTAATAGGGAATATCGAAAGACACAAAACTCTGATACCAAAGACCAAAGCTCTGATACCACTGTAATATCCCTTCGAATATCAAAACAAAAGCTCCAAATTGCTTATCTGAATTTCTACAAAATATCTTCAAATAGATGAATAAATCACAGTATAATTTCTTATTTGTTTACTCATAAGCTTACAATAGAGATCCTCTGTCAAGTATACAAAGAATATCGAAAGTTCGGCCTTATAGCCTGAATATTCTGCAAACTGGGCTGAATTTGGCACGTCTCGGCCTGCTATGTAAAAAAACACAGTCGCCAACATCGGTTATACTGCCATCATCGATCGACCTATAGTGGTTCCCTTGCCGACATCAGTGATGAGTAGACCGATGTCGGTCTCTGTAAGTCTCTGTTCACCGATGTCAGTACCTGAACTTTCTGTAGATGCGTACGGATTTTCACAGATCTGTACGGAAGTCGTACGGCCGCTGATATTGCTCAACCTATATGCTTGATCCTAATCTGTAGAATTATGGGCTAATACAAAAGATCTATATCTGTATAATTTTGGAATCAAAACCCAAATAATGAAAAAACCTGTAAACCCTCGTGATAGCTTCTGTGTGAATTTATCTCTCAAACTTGTAAGTACATGTGATAGCCTCTGGATGAAGTTATCTCCCAATTCAGCAATAGATCGGTTGATCTTTCACAACCTCTGAATCGCTCACACTGAAGAGTTGACGTTCTTCAATGCAGTTTGGCAATAGATCAGCTGATCTTTCACAGCCTCTGAATCGAGCACAATGAAGAGTTGATGTTCTCCACTGCAGATGGAATACTGGAACCCTTGGCTCAATCTTCATAGAAGAATTTCTTAACAAGAATCAATATCAATAATAATCATGAATACAAACTCTCTCCCATGAGAGATTCTTATACACCTCCAAAGGTGTGCTTGCTAAAATTAGACTCCCTTAAATTAGAACTAGGGTCTTAAAATTAGACCAAGTCTTAATTTAGAATTTGCATCCTCAAATTAGACCCAATAATTAATAATTAATAATTAATTAATTAATTAATAATTAATAATTAATTAAAATTAGATCAAATAATTAATATTTGATTATATCAATCAAATATTAATATCTCCCTTAATTCATGCCTGAAAGAGCCCGAATGAATTCCAACCCATCTCTATCAAGACCCTCTATCCATCCCATCAGCCTACGAGGGTCGCATAATAGGCTAATCTTCAACTCTGGACATGTCAACTAAAAAAGGGGACATGACAATCCGCCCCTCCTAAAATTGCTTGCCCTCAAGCAATCGCTGAATGATAAACCAATCAATTTTCCTCCTGGATCCCAAATGTAGTCCTGATCTCTGCCGCTGTCAATCAACATGAACTCCAGGCCCTGAATAATATCTGAATCTATAATGTGAATACTAGACATACTCGTATCATCATCATGTGACCCGCCTGTAACAGAAAGCTGAGTCCCTACCACATGTGCTAACTCTTGAATGGAACTCACCTCAAGACACAGCTCGTCCTCATATATCTCCTGTGTTGGTGCCAATGTGCACTCGTCATCGCACTCTATCATGTCATGCAGTGTAGGCATCTCTATCTGATGAAAAAAGATATGTTTGAAGCTGCTGCCCCGTATTGCCTTAAGAATATGTGTTTTCCCATCAACTTCAAAATGAACCTCCATGTCTTTGAGTTGAAGAGTAACTTCCTCAAATGAATGAAGCCACTTCATACCCAAAACTAATTCTATGTCCCCCATGTTCACTACATAATAATTAGCCTTAAACTCATAGTTGTTCAAGTGCAATGGGAGGTCTCTAATCATGTGCTCACACCTCAGAGTGTGACCATCAGCTACCTTAACTCTAATTCCCTCAAAATCTTTGGTAGTGAGTCCACGCTTCTCCACAAATCTAGCATCTATGAAATTATGTGTGGCTCCGGTATCAAGAAGGGTGGTAACCTTCTGCCCTGCCAAAACTCCACGGAGTCTAAATGACTCATCCAACTGAATGCTGGATAGGCATGCCTCCTGTATATGAAGCTCTAAATCTGCCTCTGCCTTAGGCTTTGAAGCCTCTGCCTCCTCATAACTATCATGCTATTTGGAATCTTTCGATTCTGACTCCTCATAATATACCCACATCATACGATTTGTCTTGCCCTTAGGCCTCAAAGGACAGTCGTGATGGATATCATATGGACCTTTGCAGTAGAAGCAAAGCTTCTTCCTACGTAAATCATTAAGTGCCTCACGATCCAAAGGTGGTGCTGCTGGATTGGCCTTTGAATCATTTTTAACCCCAGATTTATCTATGTTAAAATCCAGTCTCTCTGTATCCCCGTTGGAGTGCTTATGGTCTCTAGATGAAGAAGTACCTCTGCAGTTAGATCTACTTGATGGGGCTGCCATCTCCATACTATGTGCCTTCTTCATAGCTTCCTATAATGAAGGAGGATCAAAGCCTTTGATCCAACCTCTCAATGGTTCTGTCAAGCCCTCCATGAAGAGTACTACTAGTCGCCTCTCTGAAATGTCAGGAACCATGACTGATAACTTCTAGAAGTCACCAATGTATGCCTCTAGACTCCCACTCTGGCGCAGCTGAGCTAACTCTCTAAAATAGGACTCTAGATCCCTCCTATCAAAATGCTCTACTAGCCTATCCATGAACTCCTGATAAGAGGTGATCTAATCATGATGGAGTGTCACCATCCCGTGGTGCCACCAATCGTGAGCTACTCCCTCAAGATGTAGTGTTGCATATCTGATAGCATCTTCCTCAGCCATCAAACGTAATATGAGAAAGGTTTCCAACTTACTAATCCAAGCCTGGGCTATGACCTTACCACTTCCATCGAACATCGCGAGTGTGAGCCTGCTTGTAGCATGCTTAAGATCATTGTTCTGGTGTCTAGGTCTTCTGTCCTGTCTAGCCAATCTGTAGTGCTCTCTCCTCAGATTAATAAAATGATCAAGGGATGTCCTCTCTCGTACATGAGGAGGTAATAAGTTCCACTCCTCATCTATAGCCATGTAATCATCTATAAATGAGGGATCTCCTGCTTCCTCCTCTTCTGGAACATCTGGTTCCTCTTGAATAAACGTAGGGCGTTTAGGTCTACCTGCTGTCCTGGAATGGGTCTGCTATGGTCTCTAATTAATAGTAGCACTCCTATTATCTCCTTGTTCCCCATTCTATCTATCGGTTGTGTTCATTTCCCTTATCATAGTAGTAAGTGCGTGTAGTGTCTGATTCATCTGTTGTTGGCCTGACATCATAGCATGGTGGAATTCTCTGGTGTCCTGATCAGCATCATACCTGTGGCCCCTGGGTGGGCTACCCTCACGTCTGTCACTCATGGTAATTTGTTGCTATTCTAACAGCTGGGTACCTTCAAGCAAAGCTCTACTACGTGTATAATACCCGTGTGGTCGCAACTCTTGTGGCTGCATAAAATTTCTAAACCCTCAGGATGGCAAGATTTAGCTCTGATACCACTGTGATATCCCCTACTAATAAGGAATATCAAAAGACACAAAACTCTGATACCAAAGACCAAAGCTCTGATACCACTGTAATATCCCTTCGAATATCAAAACAAAAGCTCCAAATTGCTTATCTGAATTTCTACAAAATATCTTCAAATAGATGAATAAATCACAGTATAATTTCTTATTTGTTTGCTCATAAGCTTACAATAGAGATCCTCTGTCAAGTATACAAAGAATATCGAAAGTTCAGCCTTATAGCCTGAATATTCCACAAACTGGGCTGAATTTGGCACTTCTCGGCCTGCTGTGTAAAAAAACACAGTCGCCGACGTCGGTTATACTGCCATCGTCGGTTGACCTGTAGTGGTTCCCTTGCCGACGTCAGTGATGAGTAGACCGATGTCGATCTCTGTAAGTCTCTGTTCACCGATGTTATTACCTAAACTTTCTGTAGATGCATACAGATTTTCACAGATCTGTACGGAAGTCGTACGGCAGCTGATATTGCTCAACCTATATGCTTGATCCTGATCTGTAGAATTATGGGCTAATACAGAAGATCTATATCTATATAATTTTGGAATCAAAACCCAAATAATGAAAATACCTGTAAACCCTCATGATAGCTTCTATGTGAAGTTATCTCTCAAACTTGTAAGTACATGTGATAGCCTCTGGATGAAGTTATCTCCCAATTCGGCAATAGATCGGTTGATCTTTCACAACCTCTGAATCACTCACACTGAAGAGTTGACGTTCTTCAATGCAGTTTGGCAATAGATCAACTGATCTTTCACAGCCTCTGAATCACGCACAATGAAGAGTTGATGTTCTCCACTGCAGATGGAATACTGGAACCCTTGGCTCAGTCTTCACAGAAGAATTTCTTAACAAGAATCAATATCAATAATAATCATGAATACAAACTCTCTCCCATGAGAGATTCTTATACACCTCTAAAGGTGTGCTTGCTAAAATTAGACTCCCTTAAATTAGACTCCCTTAAATTAGAACTAGGGTCTTAAAATTAGACCAAGTCTTAATTTAGAATTTGCATCCTCAAATTAGACCCAATCATTAATAATTAATAATTAATTAATAATTAATTAAGATTAGATCAAATAATTAATATTTGATTATATCAATCAAATATTAATATCTCCCTTAATTCATGCCCGAAAGAGCCCGAATGAATTCCAACCCATCTCTATCAAGACCCTCTATCCATCCGATCAGCCTATGAGGGTCGCATAATAGGCTAATCTTCAACTCTGGACATGTCAACTAAAAACGGGGACATGACAGAATAACTCTATTAGCTTCAAGATTTTAGGATTTGATCATCATGAACACATCAAGGGGGCTTGTGGTCCAAAAATGTCAAGTTGGTAATTGAAGAAGTAGTTAGGAGCATTGATTCCACTCAAACAAACTTTATCATCATGTAGAACTAATCCTTATCTCTAGTTTGATCTCTCAACCAATGAGAGGATATTGAAGTTTATTAGATCATATTAAGGTCCTTTTGTTGATCAAGGCTATATGTTTGGATAAATACATGCATGTAGAAATAAATCAATGAGCTTCAACCTCACTTCATAATCATGAGGACTCTTTATTCACTCTCTTATTGATCTAAAATCTAGATCTACCCCTATAGATAAATCACATAGTTTTTCAAACAGATAATAAAACTCTCAATTCTAGAATTAAAATAGAATTGGTAGAAAAAAAAATTAATTTATAGATTAAATAAAATAGGAAATTGATTTTTAAAAATATGTCAATTTCCAAAATTCATTTAATATAAATTGACTTTTTCTAATCAAAATGCAAATCTAAATAATTTTGAATATGAGTGATTTGGTAAACTCATATAACTCTATTATTCATTTAAAACATTCCATCAATATTTAATCTTTGTAAAATAATCTCTTAATTATATTACATAAATAATTAAAATTTATCCAAAAATCCAAGCTTATAAAAACATTTATAGTCTACTTAGATTGGATGAAAACTAAATACTAATTTCTAATTTTCATTAAAATTAAATATTAATTTCTAATATCCATTTAAGTAAATCCAAAAATTACTTTACAAGCATTTCATAATTTAATTAAGGAAATTTAAAGAAATTTAGATCACAAAGAGGAAATCAAAAAATGACGCAAAACATTTTTTATAGGGTTCACCAAATGGCTACATCCCTAGGTCCACTCTATGAGTGTTCTGATCTATGAAAAACTCTTCGAGAATAAATACAAAATCTCTCTAAGTATAATAAAATTATTCTATACCAAATAATCTCTCTACACAACAACAAAAATAAACCTCTTTAATTTATTAGAGGTTCTTACTACCTTTGTAATCTAGATATATCTTTGTCTACAAAATCCCTCTATGCAAAATCACTACTTCTCTAAAAAATATTACCACCCCTATAAAACCACCTAATATATATATATATATATATATATATATATATATATATATATATATATATATATATATATATATATATATATATATATATATATATATATATATATATATATTTCTCAAGGCTACTTGCATTGACTAACACATCTGTGTTGGGCAATAACCATTTTCCTAAATTGGGTTCTTTCTTTAACAACATGGCATTGGCTTTCGAGTATTTCCTTTCCATTGTTTTCTTCATTGGCTAGGTGATACCTATATTCGGTCCTTGTTAGAAATTTTTAGATTTAGATTTTTCCCCATATTAGTTGGGTATAGGCTTTGGTCTATTTTTAACACTTTAAAATTTGTTTTCTTATCCACAGTTTGACCTAAATTTTCTCAATGGTTTTATACTAGTACATTGGTTCAATGCCAAGTGGAAAACTCAATAAATCATGACAAACATAGTTAATAACCATGCCAAATGTTGTTGTAATAAAAAATGTTATTAAAGGCTATGTTGTTACTCCAATACCATACCATGAGTCTTTGACTAATTCCAACACCATATATTTAAATGAAAAATACTTTGCCATCATTAACATGGCCCATGCAAAATCGTTGATCACATTATCTTCCACCAAAATATAAAAAATGCGACCATGAAAAATGACACCACATTGGAAAAAATTGGTTGAAAGGAGTTTAATACCATGGTAAAAATATTAAAGAAAGAACATTATCAAGCGCATTTCCATGTACCATACAAAAGACAAGATGGAAGTGGAGTTAAGAATTGAACATAAGGTGGGGATAACTAAAGTTTAATCTTTATTATTAAAACATATCTTCCCTCTAACACTACTTAATATCTGCATGTCCCACCAAGGCTACCAACCAAGTGGGTATTCACATGGGAGGATAAAGCATGCATGTCAAGGGACTTAGGTTTCAAAAAACATACCCCATGCAAAGTGAAAAATAATTTCACGTGGAAAAAAGGTTAAATGGGGTAAATTGAATAAAGTTATTTTTAATCAAAATGGGACTTATATATATATATATATATATATATATATATATATATATATATATATATATATAAAATATCCCATTGTCATTAGGGAATAATTAAAAATTAGGGACTTAGGTGAAATTATATAATAGTTTAATAAAATAGGATATTTAATTAATTAAATATATCCCATGGTAAAATAAAAAACCATTAAATAGGATATTAATTAATTATCTCAAATCATATGAAGAGTGAAAATCCTCCAGATCAAACCTCCCCAATAAGACCCTTTTGGTTTCCAAAAGGTCAAGTCACTCTTTAAATCTACAAATGGTTCACTTTGCAAAACATCAATACAAAATATCATTTTAATGATTCAAAAACAAATTTGAATCTCTAAAATATGAGTGATATAAATATATACCTAATACCAAATTATAGATAGAAGTAAACTACCTACTTAAATGTCACATACTTAAAATGGTGAAACTACCTACAAAATAATCCCAAGTGTAACTGCAAGCTAGTTTATTAGTGTAATAAATATAGATGCTTATTGTAACCATATATTGAAATGCAAATTTTCAAAAATAGACATATTGATCATTACCCATATAATCTACATATACTATTGTCAAGGTTTAAAAATGAAGTTTTTCCAAAAACCCAAATGTGAGAAAATAATCCAAGTAAGATAAACTTGTTCCTTGGTTTTTCTCTATAGGTCATTCCAATAAACCATATTCCAAACTTAAATCATTTTGGAATATCTCCAAGTTTAAATATGAGTTAATTCCTTTTCCAATGCATTAGGAACTCAAAATTTTCTTTAGAATAATAAATAGAGCTTAGCAAAACCATAAACATGAGAAAATAATCCAAGTATGATAAACCCACCACTCAAATTTCCTCATAACTAGTATCTCCAAAACTTATGTTCAAAACCAAAATATATTCCTTTTACTGGAATTCCAAAACTTCTTTGAAAATTTGCATGCTAATAAAGTAACACATATATGCAAACATAAAACTAAGGAATTGCTTTCCAAACTACTTAACCAATTTATCCTTACATTTTACCTAGGTTTTTGCATGGGTTATTGCTGAAAATATTGGTTTAGCAATGCTTTCCCTTTTCACAACTTTCCAATGTTATTTTGGATGAAGCTGTCAACACATATTAACCTCATGCTCTTTCTTGTTATAATGAGTACAAAAATGTTTGTCCACTCTTTTGGAAAACATACTTTTACTACCATTCTCTAAACACTATCTAGGAGAGTGGTCTTTTAAAATATTTGCTAACAAAAATTTATGTATCCAACATTTGGCTAAATAGTGATTAGATAGTCCATAAAAACTACATGGATAAATGTACCAATTTTTTTGTATATTGTAGCCAAAAGGAACATTGGAATATTTATGTTTTCTGTTAGAATTAGAATTAACATTATTTTAAGTGTGATGAAAAAAATGTGTTTTACCTTCCATCCGAGATGGTTTACACTTCTCTACAACACATCTTGCTTCTACTTTCTTAGATCATTCACATGTTTCATTCTAAATACTAGATATGTATCCTAAACCTACATTATGAGGCTTATCCTTTACTTGAATGGGGTTAACAATGCCTTGGCCATATTTTCCAAGGCCTTTTCCATTAAATCTAATTTTAATAATTAATTTTGAACATATACCTCTAGTATGTTGTTCAAGCTTTAAAAAATTACTTTTTATCAGATTCATTATAGAAAGAAAAAGTAACTGGTGACTGACATTAACTTATAGTGCTTAATGAATTTATTTGTGCACTTGTGGGAGAACAAAGTCTTGTATGCATAATGGACTTGTTTTTCTCCTTCATTCAATCATCATTTTTCAATGTTTACAAGAGATCATCCTTGGATTGTAATTATTTTTTCAACCTTTCAATCTCATCTTCTAAGGAGTAAAACATTTCTCTCAAAAAGAGTTCTCTTCTTGAATCTGCATATTAAATGCTTTAAACTCATCAAGTCTTTATTGTTTGGACAACTTGCCCATGGTTTCCTATTCCTAGAAATAATATATACTTCCAACACTAAAAATGGATTAAGTAACAAGTCTATAATAATCCAACCAATACTGAAACTAAATTCAATTTTTACATAATCAAAAGCTAATCCCTACATTCTAACTACTCTGATACCAAACTGATTTACAAACTAGATTACCCTTAAAGATAAATCACACAATTTTTAAAATAGATATTAAAACTCTCAATTTTATAATTAAAATAGAATTGATAGTAGAATTATCAATTTCCCTATTAAATAAAATAGGAAATGGATTTTTAAAAATGTCAATTTCCAAAATTTATTTAATATAATTTGACTTTTTCTAATTGAAATGCAAATTTAAATAATTTTGAATATGATTGATTTGGTAAACTCATATAACTATATTATTGATTTACAAAATTCCATAAATATTTTATCTCTATAAAATTATATCTTAATTATCTTACAAAAATAATTAACACTGATCCAAAAATCTAAGATTATAAAAACTTTTATAATCTACTTAGATTGAATGAAAACTAAATATTAATTTCCAATTTCCCCTAAAACTAGATATTAATTTGCAATTTCTATTTAAGTAAATCCAAAAATTACTTTATAAACATTTCATAATTTAAGTAAGAAATTTGAAATAAATTTAGATCACAAATAAGAAATCAAAAAATGACAGAATATTTGTTTACAGACTTCACCAAATGGCTATGTCCCTAGGTCCAATCTATGAGTGTTTCAATCTATTAAAAAATCTTTGAGAATAATTACAAAATATCCTTGAGTATAATAAAATTATTCTGTATCAAATAATCTATTCGTGTAACAAAAAAAATAAACCTCTTTAATTTCCTAAAGGTTCTTGTTGCCTTTGTAATTTAGATATAGCTTTATCTACAAAATCATCACTTCTCTGAAAAATCTTATTACCCCTGTAAAACCACCTGTAGAAATATATATTTCTCAATGCTACATGCATTGGCTAATATGTTTGCACTGGGAAATAACTATTTTCTTGAATTGGGTTTTTTTTTCAACATGGCATTGGCTTTCTAGTATTTCCTCTCCAATGTTTTCTTCATTGGTTGGGTGCTACCTATATTCGGTTCTTGTTAGCAATTTTTGGCTTTTGATTTTTCCACATATTGGTTGGGCATAGTCTTTAGTATATTTTCAACACTCTACATTTCTATATTATCCATGGTTTTAAATAAATTCTCTCAATAGTTCCATGTTGGTATGTTGGTTCAGTGCCAAGTGGAAAACTACAACAAAGCTTGCCAAATGTAGTCAATAACCATGCCAAACATTGTTGCAATAACAAATGTTATTAAAGACTAAGTTTTTACTCTAATGATGCACAATGAGTCTTTGACTAATTCCAACAACATATATTTCAATTAGAAAGCCTTTTCCAACATTAACATGGCCCATGCAAAACCGTTGATAACATTATCTTCTAAAAAATAAAAAAATCTTGACCATGCAATAATGCACCATATTGGAAAAAGGTGGTTGAAAGGAGTTTAATACCATGGTAAAAAAATTAAATAAAGATCATTATCAAGTGGATTTCCATGTACCATGCAAAAGATAAGATTAATGTGGAGTTAAATGTTGAACATAAGGTGGGGATATTTAAATTGTTAATATTTAGTTTTAAAACATATCTTCCCACTAACACCACTTAATATCCTCACATCCCACCAAGACTGCCAACCAAGTGGGTATTAACATGGGAGGACAAAGCATGCATGTTAAGCGACTTAGCTTTCAAAAACATACCCCATGCAAAGTGAAAAAGAATTTCATGTGGAAAAAAGGTAAATTATGTAAATGGAATAAAGTTTATTTATTAAAATGGGACTTATGTTTTTTTAAAATAATATTCCATTATCATGTGGGGGATAATTAAAAATTGGGGACTTAGGTAAAATTATTTAATGGTTTAATAAAATAGGATATAATTAATTAAATATATCCCATGGTAAAATAAAAAAACAATTAAATTAGATATTAATTAATTAAATATATATATCCCATGGTAAAATAGAAAAACCATTAAATAAGATATTACTTAATTATCTTGAATCATATGAAGAGTGAAAATCCTTCGAATCACCTATGCATTGTTCACATATCTCTCTTTCTCATTTTTTATATAAAAAGAGGATTTGGAGCTAAAAATAGATGCTCCCAATATCACTCTAATCCCTCTCTTGGGTATGACTAAACTTTGCCAAGATGGAGCTTATAACCTCTCGAGATGATTACAAGACTACTTTCTAGATTTCATTGTTCTAGTATAGTGTGTATATGTTAGATTTGCATATATGGTAGAGTTGTTCTCCCTTATCATGTCTTGATCTCACCTGGTTACTAGTTGATATTGTTATGCAAGTCATCTTTAGTGTTTTATATCTTTTGATTGAAGCCCACATGTGGATACTATGACTAGTTAGTGTCTTGCATTAAACCTCTCTTTCATTTCCCTTAGCTTTAGATCATTTGGTGGACCTTTTCATGAAATAATAATGTATGATAGATTTTTGGAATCTTAGATCTAGTCTTCTCCTTATTTCATTAGTGTTTAAGAGTTAAACATAGTGGATCAATAATAATTTAGGTACATCACCATCTTTAGCCTAGGTTTCCCTTTCATGTTATCTCTCTCTCTCCTTTTTCTATGGTCATTATTAGGTTTTAGTAGTGGGAATGAGATGAAATTATGCATCAAAAGAGAAAGCCTAGTTTAAAAATCCCAGAAGCCTAGGGTTAGTCTCATGTTAATCTAGATCTAAAATTAGGACCTGAACACTTCTGCTTCTAGCTAGGGTGTAATCTAGATCCCCAATAGTTTTGGCATGCCCAGTTGGACAAAGGTCAAAAAGAGTGGGAATATCTTGGTGTATCTTTCCTTTGATAAAATTTTGGAAGCAAGAAATTATTACCAATGGTGAATATAAATCAAAGATTCTAGATATGAGTAGACTAGGTATGTCTCATTAAAAATTTTAATTAGTTTTTACATCCCATTTGACATATGAGTTTAATATATAAAACTATGGTGAATATTCCTATTATCCACCTCCTTACAAGTAGTCATAATATGATCCTCATGATCCATGTGATCCTAATCAGCCCTACCAATATGTCTATCAAAGCTATGAGGAGCCTTTTCAATTTTCTCGTTATCCTTATTATTAATTGAATGTCTCTTATACTCCCCATGATCTTCACCAGCAATATGAGGACCAATATCAATCATATATGAAAGAGTATTACATTGATCCTTCTTATGGATAACTAGCCCATGATAATACTACTCCTTATCAACCCTATCATAATCCATCTATAACAACACTTAAACAAACTTTAATAATCCTTGACAAGCATGCACTAGAATAATGCTCACAAAATGTTATGTCCAAGATGTCCATACTCACCTAATTCATCATGTTAGAGATTAATTGTAGCAAATAAAAGAAGAATGGGAACCTATTAAGAGAACAAATTAGAACAATCTCATAGGTGAGATGATGGATGTAGGTGGTTACATTCAAAGTATTAAGGACAAGATAAAATGACTTGAGGATAAATAGGTCTAACATTTCCAATCTTATGTGCCTTCATATACACCACCTTAACCTTCTTATGTGCCACCCATTCCTCCCAAAGAGGCCATTACAAGTATCCCTTTGAGTATGTTAAGTTCTTCATATGTTTCTCATATATTTCCTTCAAAATTTATCCAAGAAAGTTGTTAAATAAAAAGGAGGTTGTTATGGAACAACTTATTATTGAGATCCAAGACTATGTCCCTCCTCAAGACCCCTTATAAATTCATTCAAGGTTTTAATCTAGAATCAAGTGGTGAAGTCACGGTGTAGGCAAAGTGAGACAAATCTAGATTTGAAAGCCCAAGTTAAAGGAGGATTTGAACCTATGCAAATCTCTATCATCCCTCCTTAGGAATCTTATTTTATTCCCTATATTCATGAAGCTACTAACCGTCTTAAGGAGAAGACATTCCAAGTGAATATTGATAAATAGATCAGAGAGTTAGAGCTAAAGACAAGGAAGAAGAGAACCAGAATCAAAAGATTAAAGAAAGACCTCTAGCTTTCTCATGTTGGAGGTCTATCCAAAAATGTTCTTAAGATAAGGAGACTTCAATTGTGAAGGCTAAATAATTTTTTTCAATTGTTGAAAAGTCTCAAAGAGAGAATTAAAAAAATAAAGATCTGGTATAAAAATGTACTCCTTTTATTTCCTAACTTAACCTGCTTTCCCTATAAAATTTATTTCAAGAGTCAACCTTCTTAGGGTTCCAAGTTACGATAAGGTTCACTTCATTCATAGACCCATCCATAAACCATCCATCACACCTCATACTCCATCTCCAATTTATCATCACCCTATCACATCTTAATCTCCACTTCAAACCCATGAGCCTATTCATCAACCTCCCACCCCACCCTTTCTTGAGAAGGAGCCTATTTTGAAAGAAGAAAGAGAAGAAGAGAAAATCCAAGTTGTGATTGATCAAGAGGATGTAGTAAGTGATTATGAAGAAGAGATCACAATAGGGACCCCCTGCTAAAATCAAGGGAAACTTAAGACTTTTTAATGAGGAGGGACATATTGAAGACTCTTTTGTAGCTATCCATGAAGAATATGACCAAAAAATGAAAGAAAATGTAATTGAATAAGACTCCATATCTGATCATGAAGTAACAAGTGACCATCACAAGTATGAAATGGAGCGTACCATTAAGGATGAAGGTCACGACACTCCTCAAGAAGTTCCATCACTAAAAGTGTATCATGAGACCAAGCTAGAATACATAGTTCCTGAAGATGAATCAATACCTCTATCTAGATTTGAATCACCCTTAGGTGTATTGCAACATGAAGATCACTAGCTTGATGACCTCATACATCAAGAAGAAAAGACTAAAGAAGTAGTGGTTTTAGATGACATGGAGGACATTAATGAATGGTAGTTACAAATTAATCTCTTTCAAGAGATTGAAGATATTTATCAATTTTAGGATCAAGTTCTTGAGAATGTGGGAAATTAATTTTCCATGGAAGATAATAACCAAGATTGGGTAGAATATGCAAAGATCCTTAAGGATCTTGAAGAACTTATAGCTGAAGAAAGACCCAATATTATGGAAGATAATATGAAAATCAAAGAGGTATGCCTTGTTGAACCACCATTAGAGGTCATATTTTAATATCTAGGTGAAGAATTTAAGACTATCTCGATACACATAGCTGACCTATTTGGAGTTGTTTGGTTTTCATTGATCATCATGGTAAAAAAATTGGTAGATGTAATAAAGAAGAAACATGCATCAAGGCCAAGGGTTAAGGAGATGCATGCCTCATTCAATCCCTCATCTCATGATGTATAAGGGTTGTAAAACTTTCCTTTTTATCTAGGAAAAAAGGTCTAGACACCTAAATCTGGCCACCAATGACCTCTAACTAGGCTTTTGACCAATTTCAACCTAAAGTGCACCATTTGGACTAAAAACACTAAAACATAGTAAATGAGTTAAAATTGATATATTAAAGTGCTGATTTTGGCTAGAGTATCATTAAATATGGCAATGTAATTTATGGGCTAGCTAACTTTGATCAAATTATTTTCAGTCAAAATGCTAATTTTGCACCTAGGTGCTCTGGATTGCTCTTTTATATCAAATTTATTGTACGAGATGGATGTATTTGTTATTTTGTGTTGGAAACATCATAAATGGGAATACAATTCTAATGCATCTAACATTGACTTCTAATTCCAATCCAATCAAATTTTGGACCAATAATAGGGTATTCTGATCAATTTGAGTAATTTGTGCACAAAGTTATTAATCATGCTTAAAAGATAATTAAACCAAATTAGAGACTAATTAATAATTCCATAAAAACTTTTTGAATACTTATTTTTAGAAATGAATATTTAATATCTGCATCATTAGGTGACCTCATTTCTTGGTAAGACATCCCTAGGCCATAAATGCCAAAAATATCAGGATTCATCCCTCTCATGCCTCATCAAAGCCTTCCATAGCTCTTAATTATTCCTTTATCCCAAATATTTATGATCTTATTTATCAATTTTAATTACAAAATTGGATTAATCCTTAACCACATATGTCAATCTTGAGATGGATGGTTTAGGTTAATTCTAATCAATCTCAAAAATCTATAAATAGAAAGGCCATGAACATCATTTGTAAGATATTTTGGTGCAAAGTTGTTATGCTCAAATATATTTAAAAGCTTAATTTTTGAAAATTTACTAAGTAAAATTGATTCCAAGATCTCTCACATGCCAAATTTATGGTGCCAAAATATTGATCCAAGCCAATCCAAAGCCATAAGGTGCAAAGGAGAAGTGGAGATAGAAAAGCCTCCTTTGATGAAGACTTCATGAGCACAAGCTGAACAAGCCACCACAACAAGAATTTGGAGCATCCAAGGAAGGTGAAGGATTTTTATTTTTCCTTAATTTTTAGTTGTATTTTCCATTTTTTTGTTATTAAGCTCACCCTAATAGCTAGGCCTAGAGATGTATGCTAGTTAGCGGGTTTTTATGAATTTGTTTTTATTTTGGGACTAACACCATACTAATCACCTCTCTTGATTCAAACTCCTAGTTCACATAATTTCATGCCTGATGAGACCCAATGCATCCCACACATGAATAATATCATTATGTAACTTTAACATATTCATTTGGATAATTAAAACTTTTACAATTTGATTTTCTAACTTTTTTTTTCCATTTTTTTCTTTGTCATGGGTTCACACAATAACTATCATTGATTGAGTAAAATACTGATGAACCATTATTGGTTAAGTATAACCATCATTAGTTAAGTTAGTAAAACCATCATCAATCTGCATAACCATCACCAATTAATAAAACCATCATCAATTTGCATAAAATTTACCATCACTGGTTAATATAATGAATGACGATCACTATTTTTTTACACAAACTCGAGAGCTCTTTTTTATAATGTGGTTATTTCATCTTCAAAAGTGCTTTTAAGATAAACATCTTGCTAACATTTTTTTTGTGGGTTTTACTTGAAAAATCATCAAATCATGCTTAAATAGATCCTTTTAAACTTATTTTAGGGTGTTTTAAAATGAATCAAACTTTTCATTTTGGTGCTTAAAGGAAAATTATTTAGGGTGATAATTCTTAAATCTTATAGTTAGATTTCAAAGTTACAAATTAAGACCAAGGGGTCAAATGAACACCACCAAATCTTTCATTTGGGCTTAAAATTAAACACACTTGTCAATTTTGTTTTTAATTATTTTAAATAGCACTTTGTTTTCACAAAATACAAGGATGTTGCATGTATTCTCTTCCATTTGTCCCCTTTAAGGAACCCTTTGAATCAAAAGTGCTTTCCTTATATGTAAATTTCCTTTTCCACAGCATAGAAAGAACATCTTCTAAAGCACTCCCTAAAGACTCATCAAAGTTTGGGTGACATTAAAAATAACCCTAAAGTATTTCTATTAGTCTTTTATTTCATGAAAACTTGGCTTGCAAAAGGGATGTCATTACCTCCCATGAGTTCTTTAGGGAAGCTTTGACCCAAGGTTTTATCTCCTGACATTAACTTCACTTACTCTTTCTGAGTTGTACATAGGATGTATCTACATTTTTACATCACACTACACTAAGTGAAAAATAGGATGTAGTAGTTGTGAAAAGGACTAGACCTTTCCACAACTACCGAATGATATGGCCACCCAAATTTTGTGCTTGTATTTTACATCATTTGACATGAAAGTCATTGTGTAATTTATTCCTATAGAAATGCTCAAAATCTTGATAATTTAGTCAACCCCATATTACCATACCCTTGCTAGGATTTGGATGATTATACTTAGTGTATTCTGGTCATTTTTTCTTTGTTTGTTTTGAGACTAAAACTTGTTTGTTTATTCATAAGCCATGTCAAAATAATGTATTTGAGTTGAGGATGGTAGTGTTATGCTGCCCAAATCATGTCAAAACATTTTGATACTTTTGAGTCTTTGAAACATAACATAGATCACATCATTCAAGCATTCTTATGCCATTAAATTGCTCAATTTGTTTCAAGACTAGTTTACCTTGTATCATAAAC
This sequence comes from Torreya grandis, assembly GCA_037957365.1. Classification (NCBI taxonomy): domain Eukaryota; kingdom Viridiplantae; phylum Streptophyta; class Pinopsida; order Cupressales; family Taxaceae; genus Torreya; species Torreya grandis. Next base: position 356,164 of record JARHVA010002805.1, on the reverse strand, counting down.
TATTGTTTCAAACCATGTCATGTATACCATTAGGACCTTTGTCTTGTGTTATCATGATATCCAATCTTGTCTAGCTTGTTTAGTCAAATCCGATTTTTCAATTAGCCTTATCAAGTTTGGATTCAAACATTGATTTATTTTTATTTAGGCCTTACTTCATGGGGATGACACACATATCTTTCTTTTTTGGGTTGTATAACTTCAGTTAATCAATTACCCAAATTTGAAACCTATTGATGGTTTTTTTGTTTAGTACCTATCCTTATCATTATTTGTGCCTTTATTTGGGAAAACATAGTCTTTCTTCAAAGATCCTTTTGTCTTATGCCTTATGCAAACTGATCATGTTTATGTTTGATTCTGTTTACTAGGCTTATGTCAAATTTGTTTCCAAACTTGTTAGATTAAATCAAATCACATGATACCTTTGTTTCAAGTCTAGCTTTTGATTCCATTTTTCCAAAAGTCCTGGCATATGCTTGTTTGTTCTAGCCTATCTTTTGACTCCATGTTTGGATAAAATTCTTAGTAATTCAACTTTCTTTTTTCCTAGTTTAGACCTTGTTTGGAACACTTTGACCTAGACCTTTGACATCCCAATTTTTATTCAGATGCTTAACCTTTTGTGCATATGACATTTGACATTAGACATTTGATGTTAGACTATTTTATGCTAGGTCTTATCATAAACCATTTTAGAGATACAACTCCATTTTCAAACCACATTGAAGATATAGCTCTACTTTTGACCAAGTTAGATCAAGTTTGAACCATTTGTCTTTTGGACATAGTTTTTTTGGAGTTTGTATAACTCTAAGCCTTTTTTATTTTAGAGATTTCATCATTTATGTGGATATGTCTAGTTATACCTATGATAGAGTTACATATAAGTCAACTTATGATATAATGGCCAGACAAAATGACTTTTATGGCTTTAGTCAAGACCCCAATGATGATAATATGGTTTGTGAGATAGATTTTTATCTACCTTATAATAATCATTCATGAGAACAAAGTCATAAACTAGATCATGATCCAAATCGAGACCTCGATGGGTATGAAGAGGCTTATGAGGAGGGCTTTAAAGACCCAACTACAAATAATGTTATTTTGGATACAGATCCATACCCTATTTACAATAATCAGTATGTGGAATACAGTCAAAATATAGGTTATGATCCAACTCACAATTGGGATGATATGTTTTATGAGGAAGACTTGGATGCTTTGGCTTATGTGAGTAATCAAGATCCACCACATCATACCATTTCTATTCAAGGACCACAATGTCACACCATTCCCATAATAAGACCTCATCCTTTAGTTTGTGTGAGAAATCATGCTCCATAATGCCAAACCATTTTGATACCAAGACCTCATCCTTTGGCTTGTGTGAGAAATCAAGCTCCATAATGCCCCTTAATCATTCTAGGACCTAGTCTTTTGGCTTTTGTGGGCAATCAAGCCCCATAACACCCTATCATTACCATTATTGGAATTCATCCTTTGGCTCGTATAAGCAATCTGCTCTCTAATTCCCTATCATTATCCACCCATAAGCCATTCCTCATCTAGAACCAATCCATCCAAACCTCAATCGATCCAATCCTTTGAAGACCAAGCTGTGTTCAAAACTAGTATTTTCTAACTCATGAGAAACTAGATTCAAGACAACCAATGAATCCAAGATGTTTTTTTTGAACTAACCATTTATGATAATTCAACCTATGATGAATCACCTATTTATCTTATACTAGTTGTCAAGGAGTCTCACACTAATGAGCCAGTCTTTATCGAGTCACTTCTTAATGATTATGACCACCTTTAGGAAAATTATTACCTTGACCATGTGCCTATTTTTCAAGAGCCTCTTATTGACAAGCTAGTCTTTTAGGAGTTATCTTTTATCCTTTTTCCCATCTTAGAGGTGTCCCACTTTAACAAACTAGTTTTTATGGAACCCATTATGCCATCATAGGCCATTACTTGTCCAAAACTAAATATTAAACAAGACATCATTGTAATAGAGTACCTATCAAAAGAAGACTTAGAGTTAGAGTTAGGTTCTATTTTTAAACTAACATCAGATTTACCATTAGAATCTAAATCAACATTAGTCTCAACATTGGATATAGAGTCCCTTGTGTTAGAATTAGATTCAAAAGAAGAATATTTTTGTGGCTATTACAACATTTGTTACACATGCCTTAGAGATAAATTTGAATAAATTTGTGATCCTTCGATGATTTTTGAGGATGATTACTTCAACTTTGACACAAATTATCCTAATATCTTCTATGATTATTGTGAAGCCTCTCCCCATTCCATTACCATTCCATAGGCTATTACCATCAACCAAAATAGCCATATCATTAACATTCCATATCACACAAGTGTCGATTGTATCGATAGAATAATTTTTTTTTGAAATAAATCCATGGTGGCATAGTAGCTGAAGAAGAGCAAGGAGGCCAAGACCACATTCATATAGCAGAAGAACACTCTCCTAGTGAAACCTTTTCAAAGCTGCTAGGGGATAATCAGAGTTATAACTCAACATATTCTAGTGAAACTTTTTCAAAAGTGTGAAAAGACAATCAAATTCAAAAGTCAACATTATTTAGTGAAACATTCTCAAAGGCACTATGGGACAATCAAGACAACTTCATTGGTAAAAACCTCTTTGAGGCACGAATAGCTAAACACAAAAGTTCTTCACTGCTCGATGAAGATAAAATCAAAGATCAAATCAACATAGCTTCCAATCTATAACCTAATTAGATGGTAGCTACTCTCAAGATCAAACAACAAATAAATTTGATGGTCTTATCAAGAGAACATGTCTTCAGCCCCACCACAACCAAAATTATGTTGAATCTGGCATCAACAACATTACATGTGACTGAAAGTCCTAATCTTCATTTGTTTCCCCACCATTATACATTCCATTATCATTGACCATTCCATTTCACAAATAAACATATCATCCCAATTTTATCCCTATTTACCATCTATGGCTGCACTTTCCTTTATAGAGTCAATAAAGGTACCTTGTCCTGATGCTTGAAGGAATAAAAATTAATGACCAATGGAAATCATAAAAGCATTCTTGATAATAAAATTTGTAGCTAGCTCTTGATAGAGTAACTATTAAAATAAGGTGTGGGATAGACATGACCAAGTATTATATTTTTATCATTTTTTGATTATGACATGTATCTCCCATTTATAAGGAATAACAGAATCAAAAACCACACTGAGGCCAAAATCATGTACCATACTATTTCACATTACCATGTCATTACCATTGTTACATATCAATTTTCCATTGTCACATACTCTTACCATTCACCCCACTACTTGGGGGAAACCCTCTTACCATTTTATCTAATTTATTAAACCATCATTATCTTTATCAAGACCAGACCATCCTATCATTCCATTCCTATCTAGACCAAAATCCTCTTTTTAGTCATCCTACCAAATCCTATTTTGATCTTGATTACTTTAGTTCTTCCTACACTTTTTGTGAGGGGATTTCAATAAAGTTTTAGCTCTTATAAATTTCTTGTTTATAATGACTCTCTATGAAGGTAGTGTGATAGTTGATCTGGAAAGATATCTTTTATTTTCCATCATGTATCAATCTTGTTTATGTGAGCCTAATTATAATTGCCTATGAATAAATCAATGTTTCACTAGTGTTGCTACTAATTATAACCACCTATGGGAAAAATATTATCATTAACCTATGCCATTATATCCTAGTTATAACTACCAATGGGAAAACAAGGTCCAACACTTTTTTACCATGCATTGTCACATCACCTTACCATCATTTTTTTCATTTAATTGGCCATTTTTTAGATTTGAGAACTTGTTGAGACCTAGTTGGTTTTTCCTCACCTTTTATGTGGATGGAATTACTATGACTTGAGTTCATTTTAAGACTATGTAGGTCATTATCAATTCATTCTAAGTTTACCTCAGTCCCCCTTTTCACATGCTCTCACATTATGTGAATAACCTAAGCCACGCTCTTGCCATTTTATGAGTAACCTAAGCCAAATTCTCTCACCATTTTGTGAGCAACCTAAGCCAAATTCTCTCTCCATTTTTTGAGTGAGTTGTCATTATATAAAAATTTAAGATACATCAAAATGCCAAAAACATTCATAATATTTTAAAATCCAAAAATATTTATCCTATCTAACCCTAGTCATTTATCCTCAATCTACCTTACTAGGGCATTGTCATTGTTAGGATGTTTTATTTTCATTTTATTTAAAGCTTTCTATTTGTTTGTTTGTTTGGTTTTTTATTTATTTTCTTTCCTATTTGTTTGCTTTCAACACTATTTCCATGACTCAATCTATATAGATTCATGGGAGATTCCTCAAGTACATTATTTTTAAGTCCATCTATATTCATACATCAATGTTTTCATCATGATTTTCATAATTTGTACATTATTTTTGAGTTTTTAATGGATTGGGAGTTAGTCCTTATGCATATTTTTTCCAAGTCTTCATGATGTTCTATCATGAAGCCTACCATCCAATGTTATAGCAAAAATAAGCTTCAAGAATGTCTAAAATCAATGGAGCCACAAAATTTTCTCCTTGGAACCTTGGTAAATCCTCCCATCCCACCCTTGATCAAATCAACACATTAACCATTCTATTTTTATCATTTTTAATCAGGATGAGCATCTCCTCATTGGCAGGTATAACTAAATCATTTACACTGATAAATATTATTATTATATTCATCTATTTCATTATTACCCACTCATATTTAATATATATTCCAAGTTATATCCTTGATTTATGCTTGATAATCATCCCTAACTAGGGAACCATCATCTTTATCCAATCCAGGTCCTCTTAATGATTATAACTGCCTATGGGAAAATTATTATTTTGACTTTTATTCTTGATTATAATCACTTTTTGGCAAATTAATAATCTTTTTACATCAATGCATGAAAGAATTTTATTATTTGGATTAATCTCAACAATGGCTTAATTCTACCTTTCTTCTTATTTATTTTTGAGGGACCATCCATCAATAAATGTGATGACCACTCCCTTAATGGGGAATCATCCTAGGCTTCCCAAACACCATTTAGAGTTTTGTTCTTCAACCATCATCTTATTTTTGGCATACATGCCTTTTCTCATTATTTGAGAATACATTGTTTTTCCTATGGTTTGCAACATCTTCCCAGATAAGGGCAAATTATAGACACCTAAATGTGGCCACCAATGAATTTTAACTAGGCTTTTGACCAATTTCCACCTAAAGTACACCATTTGTCCTAAAAAAACTAAAACATATTAAATAAGTTTAAATTTATATATTCAAGTGCCAATTTTGTCTATAGTATCATTAAATAGGGAAATGTAATTTATGTGCTATCTAACTTTTATCAGATCATTTCCAGTCAAAATGCCAATTTTGCACTTGGGTGCTCTGGATTTCTATATCTATAAATTTTTTTGTACTAGATGCATGTCATTGTTATTTTGTGTTGATAAAATCCTAAATGGGAATATGTTTCTAATGCATATAACATTGACTTCCAATTCCAATCTAGTCAAATTTTGGACCAATAATAAGGTATTCTGATCAATTTGAGTAATTTGTGCACAAAGTGCTTAATCATGCTTAAGAGATAATTAAACAAAATTATACCTTAATTAATAATTCCATGGAAATTTTTTGAATAATTATTTTTACAAATTAATATTGAATATCTACATCATTAGGTGACCTCATTTCTTGGGAAGACATCCCTAGACATAAATGCCATAAATATTAGGATTCATGCCTCCCATGCCTCATCAAAGCCCTCCATGCCTTTCAATTGTTCCTCTATCCCAAATATTGATGATTATTTATCAATTTTAACTGCACAATTAGATCAATCTTTAGCCACACATCTCAATCTTGAGATGGATGGTTTAGGTTGATTCTGATCAATCTCAAAAATTTATAAATAGAGAGGCCATGAACATCATTTACAAGATATTTTGGTGTAAATTTATTATGCTCAAATATATTAAAAATCTTCATTTTTTCAAAGTTACCATGTCAAATTTATTCCAAGAGCTCTCACATGCTAAAGTTATTATGCCAAAATATTGATCCAAGCCAAGCCAAAGCCACAACGTGACAAGGAGAAGAGGAGATATCCAAGCCTCCTTTGATGAAAAATTCAAGAGCATGATCCAAGAAAGCCACTAAAATAAGCATTTGGAGCATCCAAGGATGGTGAAGAATTATTATTTTTCCTTATTTTTTATTTGTATTTTTCATTTGTTTTTGTTATTAAGATCACCCTAGTAAATAGGCTTAGAGATGTATGCTAGTTAATGTGTTTTTATCAATTTATTTTCATTTTGGGACTAACACTTATTAGTTCACAAAAGGTACACTTTATTTTAAGTTTTGTATATTAGGGTAGTTATTATAATTTCCTCCAAGTTTTATTCTGACACATTTTTTTATTACCATTGTTTTGTTCTAAGTTAGTTTTGCTTCAATAAGTGCCTTGGGCACTCTGGTTTTCTTTTCTCTTTCTTTTGATCTATTTTTTTTAAAGATAGGTTAGATAAATATTGGAAGCCATTTTTAGATCTAGGTCAAATGTGCCAAACCCAAATAGAGACTTTATTCCCAATGGACTAGACAAGGCAACATGATCTTGATTCTCTTACATAGATGGGCATGCAACCCCTATAAGTCATCAAAGATATTAGCCATTTTTGTCCCACATACCAATCTCTTCACATAGATTGATTAGATTAGCAAAGTTCTTGATCAAATAAATGATCAAATGACTTGTACCATTTTATAAATGCACCTTAGAAAGCATCACTAGATATTATATTATAGAACCATGGATTTCTCCATGCTAGGAACATGCTTTGTAAGTTTCATGTCTATGTGAGATTTCTATCTCAAGATATAAGTATTCAAATTTAGACCTACAGTATAGGACATTTATACATATATCAAGTTTGAGCTCCATAAAGTAACCATTTAGGTTCAAAAGGTCCTTAACAATTTCAAATTTGATCAAGATCTAATGGGCCACTTGAGCTCAAATTCTGACAAGTAAGATCTAATAGTTTGTGATAGGGGTCAAACTAGTCAAAAGGTCCCTGGGTTAAAGCCCTTTAAAGAGCTAAAAGTTTGGCATGATATGATGATGTGGATCAATCAAATAAAAATATGATGATGCATGGTCACTAAGAAAAATTAGGTCTAAGCCTAGATCAATGGAATTCATTAATTCATACCAATGATTCTATGGTGCATAAAAACTGACAAGAAAATGGGCCCAATGAGATCTATGACTCACATTCCTTCATACATATTGATCCAATGGTGCATGAGTAGGTAAAAATGTCAAAGGATCTTCATGGTAGGAAATTGAGGGCCCATATTAATTTATATAGCTCAATCTTATGGTGCATAAGAGGTCAAAAGGTTTAAGATCTAACATTAGGGATTTGTGAGGCTAATAGGAACAAAGATAGTTTGGATTATTTTGATTGGCTTGAGTACTATTTTATGGAGAAGGTTGAACCAAATGACCAATTTTTAACCAAGGTAAACTAGTCTTGTAGGGTCATCATTTTACCTTTAAATATTGATCTAATGTCATGAATTGGACATAACTATGCAATAAAGTATAATAAACATAAAGGGACCATCATTAGAGCTTACTATGGACCTCTAGTTTGAAATTTTATAGCTTATAGGGTTAATTTATTACTATATTCACCATTATTAAAGGTGGACCTATATATACAATGAAATATTGGTTATTAGAGAGATAGAATGGGTCTATTTAGACGTATTTTAATACATAAACAAGGATATATAGTCTATAGGTATATATTAATATAGAAGCTATAAGAAAACAAATAATCTTAGATTAATTTTCTATCTATAAAATGGACCTATGATATAGACATGAAAATGGAGCGGATGTGTGATTAATTTAAAGGGTCTCATTTGTCAACATGGCTCCATTATTGACAAAGAATGTACTAACCATAATTCATAACATAACTTTGTCAGTTTCAAGATTTGAGTATTTTATCCTCATGAACATGTCAAGGGGGTTTAGGGTCCCAAGGTGGAGAGATGGTAGTTGAAGAAATAGTTAAGATCATTGACTTTTCTCAAAATGACTTCATTATTATGTATAACCAACCCTTGTCTCTAGTGGGATGTCTCAGCCAATGAGAGGACTCTGAAGGTTATTAGATCAAATTGAGGTCCATTTGTTGATTAAAACCCATTAGTTTGAGGAAGACATGCATGTAAAAATTAATTAATGAGCTACCACCTGGGGACTCTTTCTCCACTCTCCTATGCATTATTCACATCTCATTTGAAAAGAGGCTTTGGAGATAAAAATGGATGCTCTCAGTATCAATGGAATTACTAAGCTCTATCAATATGGAGCTTGTAACCTTTGAGATGAATACAAGATTGATTTTTAGATTTGATTATTTTGGTATAGTGTGTACATGTCAGATTTGCATATGTGGTATATCCCTTGTCTAAGTTACATTTGATATTGTTATGTAAGTCATGTTCATTATTCTATATCTTTTGATTAGATCCCACTTGTGGATACTATGGTTGGTTAGTGTCTTTGATTAGACCTCTCCATCATTTCCCTCAACTTTAGATCATTTGATGGACCTCCTCATGAAATATTGATGTATGACAGATGTTGAGAATCCTAAATCTAGTATTATTCTTGTTTAATTAGTGTTTAAGAGTTAAGTAGAGTGTATCAACCATAAATAGGTGCATCACCATCTTTAGCTTAGGTTTCCTTTTCATGGTCATTAGTCGGTTTTATTAGTGGGAATGAGATGAAATGATGCATGAGAGGATCTTCAATTAAAAATCCTAGAGGTTTGACCCCATTATAGGATGCTTGGGGTCAATCCTATGGTGAGCTAGATTTGGAAGTAGGACCTGCACACTTCTACTTCCAGATTGAAATTAGATCCCTAATAAGGGTGGATTATATTGTTTTAGTTGTTAAAAGTCATACTATCAATTTGCATTCGATAAAAAAGTAGTGCCATACTTTAATAGATGTGTAAATGGATGGAACTTATATTCCAATTATGATATGAAGCATTTGATTGATTGTATCTTTCCTTGTAAATTATAGATCTGATTCAAGGTATATGGTGATGACATCTTAGTATTGGCAGTGACTTTAGATGCATCAACTTTAACTCCCTTGTGGGAGATAATGATGCCTAAAATTTTCCCAAAAGTTATGCCAAATACATTATTTAGGATTGAGTGTGACCTTGTACTTCAGAATTCATTAAAACATATTGCAAAGTAAAATTGGAAGTTTGATATGGATCTTGGATTTATGTAATATTCTATCAACATAGTCCTCTACTATATTGTGCATCATATCAGATAAAATTACCATCATGGCCCATTGGTATGTTTCCCTAGCATTATTGAAGCCAAAAGGAATGACCTAATAACAAAAATTTCCCCAATGAGTGGTGAACATTTTATTATGTTTATCTTATGGTGAATTATTGATTTAGTTATATCTTAAAAAACCATACATGAAGGAATTCGTTTCATACCCAACTAGAGTCAATAATCATGTTGATATTCAAGAAAGTTATCCTTTGGTCAAGACTTGTTAATGTCTTAGCAATTATTTCACATTATGATACCTTATGTATTTTTTTTGACATGTTTAATATTGGATATCCACTCTAAGTAATCAATAGGATGAATGCATCATGTGTCTAAGAGTTTCTCTAGTTATTTCCTGACTAATATGGCAATTTGAGGATGATTTTTCCTCAATTTTTACTTAACATGCTTGGAATCAAGATTTAAAACAATGTGATGCACAATAAAATGGGGTCCAAACCTAGTATGTCAAAATAATCCAATTCAAAAATTTCAATGAACTCACTAAGGAGAGTTGTAAGTACTTCACGCTCCTCCTTAGTGAGGTATGTTCCTAGTTTGATCCACTTTGGATCAGTTAATATTCTAATGTTGACCTCAAAAGTGTCCTCCATAAGAAGTATAAAACCATTTTCTAGGAGAATTGGAAAAGATGTGAATTTTTTGACAATATCAAAGTATTTTAGTTGGAATAACTCATATGTTTCTCCCAAATATGATGAATCAAAATCACCCAATGGGGGCAAGGGCCATGTAACAAATACCTCTAAACATTCTTTGACAATTCATTCAAAGGCCCATTATTATTATTCATTGATTTCATACCAAAAAATAATGGTGGCCTTGGCATCAATGTTTACTTCATTTGAATAAGGGTGAACATCCCCATATAATGGTGATTGAAATAGTTTTTCAATAAGAGACTAGCCTTTTTATTTATTTTTACCCTGGTCTAAATCACCTCAAATAGGTTTTCAATTTTGGTCCTTAATGTTTGATTTTATTTTTATTTTTGGAAAAGGAATTTCATATTATTTTTGAAATAGTAATTAGGATCCAATATGAAAGAGAAACCTTGTTTATGGTATCCAAGTAGAATATGGTCCCTTAAGCCTATAAATTTGCCAATAGCCTCATAGTTCTCAAACAAATCAAATGCCACTATTGATTCTTTTTGGTCCTAGTCAATGATTTATGGATGATGAAGGAAAAGTGGTGAATGATGAAAATAGGCATAATGGTACATATGACATGTGGGTTAAAAATGTTGTTATTGACTAGGTATTTATATATATTATTATTAGACTTTTCATCACTATCAACATCATCATCACTTGTTAGAATTAGAAAATGGATAAGATATGTATGATTACCATCATGTGTTTTAAATCCAATACTATGAGTTCCTTTATACTTGGTCATGAAAATTAGCTCAAGAGTATCTTGTTGATCTTACCCTAAGAATCTACCTTTGTAATCTTGATTATCCATGATCTGGTTAGGGATGAGATACATTTTGATTTGGTAACACTTAGTGAAGCCATCATTATATAACCATATATCATCTTCAACTAGTGGGTCTTTCTCTTGGATAGTGGCTAGTCTAAAAATAATTAGATATAGGGCATTGATCTTGCCTTTTTGTTTCCATTCCATGCATACTACCTTGGCTTTGGGTCTTCCATAGGTTTTAGGGGCCTACAAAATGTTAGCTAAATAGAATGCATTATGCATGAGGTATTCTCTTGAGAATTTTTTAGATATGGTAAAATTGTTTGGTATTTAAAGAGGGGCCATAAAGGAAGTAGAGGAAAATATCTGAGGTTCTATATAATTATAATTTGATAATTCCACAAGTAGGTCTTTGTCTTTCTTAGACTTAGGGTTTAGACCAAATTGGTAATTATAGTTTTAATATTTGCCCTCCAGATGTTTATAGAATTTGTATGGTTGTAGGTCTAAAATAATAGTTATCTCCCTCATAAATGGTGGATCTTGATACAATGGTGTGATTTTGAAGGTATTTCCTAAATTTTTTGTATCCAAGGTTGGCCCTAAAGTAATTTATATGGTAGATCTAAGTCTACCACATATCAAAGTGTGTCACTGATTAAGGTCTCAATGAAAATTGGCAAATATATGGGTCCATATGATTATCATTATTATATTGGAGGTTTTTAAATGATGTCTCTAAGCTGACTAAGGATGTTGACAAGGTGTCATGTGTGCTAAAATGATAATGACAAAGTGATCTTCAATGAACCTTAATGTTCATGTATGGTTCTTTAGCATTTTCTTGAGCGAAGAATTTGATGGATGATATTATTTATATAGACATGTTACAAAGTCCCTATGGGGTGTCAAGAGTGATTATAATGATTATGGAAGTGAGTGGATCTCATTTGGTAGTTCTTTGTTTCATCCAGACTTTTTGGGTCCAGTTGTAGAAAATATGAGTAGGTAGTTTGTTGATGTCACCATTGCCATGTGTGGATGAGTATAGGGTATTTGGTCATATGGTTATGATCACACTAGTATATAGTTGTTATGAACTATAATTCAAGTCATGCATCAAAGTTTAGTTAAAGTTATGAGGGTATAAAGTTGACTTCTCAGACATAATTTACTAAGTTCCCATACTTATCCAAATTTTCAAAAGGGGTCAAGCAGAGCTAAGTAATCATGTTGATGAGGTCAAAATTAACACACATGGTGGTGTCAAGACAAAATGATCAAATGGGTTTGTTTATTTTTTTGCTTAGTTTTTATGTGCTAAATTTTAGATCATGTGATGAATCACATCAAATATATATGCATGTGAAAAGTTGGGTTCCCAAGAAAATTGAATATGTTTTTCTATAGCCAAATTTTCATGTGGAAAGAAAATATAAGTAGGCATTTTGATGATGTTATAGTTTACATGTGTGGTAGTTTTATAAGAATTTGATCATATGGGTTTATTAAATTTTGATCATAATTGATTTTTTCTAATTTTTAGATCATGCAATGAAGTGTGTCAAAATATATTCATATGCAAATTTGGCCTTCCAATTAGGTTTCATTATAGTTAGCTCTATGATAGAAAAATCTAGGTGATAAAATTAATGACATTATATCTTACATGTGTGAAGATTTCAAGAGAATTTTTTTTACATGGTTGGATTCCCATATAAAATATGTTCATATGGTACAAATTCAAAGTCATGAGATTTATTGAGGCAAAATATATATATGTGCAAAGTTGTCTTTCTAGGCATATTGTAATTGGTCCCTATACTTAATCAATTTGTATGATGTTAAAGATCTACACCTAGTAAAGATCCAACGATTTGAAGAGGATCATAAATCCATATCTAATGGTGTATGTAGTGTCAAATGAGTCAATGTGATAACTATTTAGTAAAGGTAAAGATCAAGAAACTCTCAAGGAGATTGATACAATGTAATGGATCCAAGATGTTAGGAAGCACTCAGATGAGGACAAGTGTTCAAAGTTTAACATTGAGAAAAGATAAAGATAAAGATTCTTTAGAAGTGAAATAGTGAGCAGGTGTTTGCACTGATCAAGATAGATTATGTGCATGAAATTAAAGAGGTCAAAGTGACATTTGTTTAACATGATTAAAGTGAGGACAATCTCAAAGAGATTGATAGAGTGCATGAGATCAAGGTTCCCAAGATGCACCAGACAAGGTCAAAGTGACCGAGGTTTAACATTTGAGTATTGAAACCTATGCATTAAATTTTGGAGAAGATAAATGGTTTGAGATTGATATAAATATGAGAGGACATGAGATGCAAGCATATTGTTCAAATTTTAACTGTGACCATTTGATTTTGAATATTTGAATTTAACAAAGGGACAAACTAGTCTATGGTTTTTGGACCATATATTTTTATCCAAGATAAATTTGTTCATGGTGTAAAAATAAAAGTGGTAGATTTTTTAATCTAATGAACTTGATTTGAATATATGGAGGTTTGTATAGTCATATATATTAAGGTTTAAAGCTGACTATGTGTTCATGTTTATTCTACAAGTGATCCAAGAAGGATAATTGAGCTTGTGTAGATGTTGTCAATGTTTCATGATGACTTATCTATTTGGGAGTGTTTTATATTCCATGAATATGATCTATTTGGTATTTGAAAGTTTGACCAATTGATATTCTATATGAACAAAGGTTAAGAAGTTAGCTATGTTCCTGAATGTTACTAGTAGATTGAGTGACCATATTATATAAGTACATTGAGCTAAGTTGAAGAAGAAAATGAGCATGGAGATGTTTTATATGTCTTAAAAACATATGATAAGGAATTATTTTTTATATTATTCTCCTAGTGAGATATGGAGAATCATATTAGATTGACTATATTTTGATTGTGTATGACTAGTTTGAGTGCTCATCTTGAGTGAGATAGTTTGAGGTGTTTTGGCTTATGTTCAAGTGTCTAAGGCACATGGAGATGTTTAAAATATATTAAAGGTTATATTAATATGAATTTTTCATGTGTTTATGTGAGATATTTTTTTGTTTGATTAATAAGTTTGACTATGTTTCTTGTGTATGAAGACTTGAAGAGTGAGGTGACTTAATTGGTAGTTTCAAGTGTGGAATTAGTGTTATATGTGACATGGACCCATGTGGGTATGACTAAGAGGTCATGTGGAGTGGACCTATTATTTCTTAAGTGGTCTTGAGTTTATATTTCACATGTTGAAATGCTAAGTGGGTGAATAGGTCTCTATGAGACCTATAAGAGCTACAAGGGCCTTATGAAAAGGTATAGCTTCTTAATGGTGACCCATAGATGATATGGATAACCAATTAAGATCATTTTAAGCCATGTATTAATGTAATATAATCCTTAAGGGTTAATTCAAGTATAATGAATGACCAATAAGTTATTTATCATGAAGGATCTATATATAGTGAAACTAAAGGAGATGGTTTCTAGATTTTTGGGAGTGTTGTGTGTGGTGAAGCAAAGAAGATAAGAGGCTGAGTGTGACCATTGGTTATGTTGATGATTAAATCATATTAAATACTATGTGGATGATATTTAGGTAATATTTTTGATGTCCAAATAGTTATCTTAGAGGTTGAAGATGAAAAAAGGATAGATAGTGTCTATGTGAGCTTAGTGGCTGATCTTAGAGATAATTTAGAGTGTGGACTGTGTGTAGGACCACTTAGTTATGTTATTGATGTGATGAAAATATTATTACTGAGGTTTTCAAAGTGATCCAAAATTTGGCTTTGGATGTGTTAAGTGTGTAGAGTTGAAGAAATGGGGTTAGTTGGGATATGTAATGTGTCTTAATTGATCTTTGTTTGTTGTTTCAAGTATGTAATGTTCTTTGCCCAATAAAGAGTGTTCAGTAAAGGTGAAGAGTGTTAATGAGAGTTAAAATATCAAGTGTTTAAGATAATAACTCAAAGGTGAAGGTACTCAAAGGAGAGTCTAAAGGACTTGGTCTTCATTAGGAGTAGTTGCTCCTTGTGAAATAGGTGTTTCACTAAAAGTAGGTGGTCTAAAAGAGTTGATCATCTTAGGGGAAATAGATCCTTATAAAATAGGTGTTTCAAAAAATTATGGTCAAGAGGACATGATCATTCTCTAGTTTGTAATACTGTATAGGATAATTAGTCCAAGTGTTTGCAAGCTTGAGAGTGGGTTTTCTTCCCCAAGAAGGTTTCCCATATATGTCTTATGTTATGTACTTGATATTACATTATTTGTCTTGTTCATTGATATGAATAATGTGTATGCTTTATGAATTCTTATGGTAACTAATTAAGAGTAATAAAGCATTGAAATTGAAGTTGGATTATCTAGGCTTACTAATTCATACCCCCCTCTAGGTGATTATACCTCTAGCAATTGGTATCAGAGCCAGTCCTTTGGAGGAAGCCTAATAGCTTAAAGGATATTTTGAGTAGGTACAAAGATGGCTAAATAATTCAAGAAAGACAATCGAAAGTGGCTAACTATGATCAAGGCACATGAGGAACATATATGTACTTTGAAAAAATATGTTAAAGAGGATAAGAATGTTATCAATGACTTCAAGGTTCAGCTAGAAGATGTAAGGCAAGTTTGAGTTCAAAAGAAAAGGACATCATGAATAATGAAGAAGTTTTCCATGATAGTGGTGATGAATAAGTGTTCTATGATAGCGAGGAAGATGAAGTGGATCTAGAAGATGAGCTCATAAGGATGTATCACAAGATGAGGTATGTGATCAAAGGTCTTGAAGAATAAGTTAGTTCACTTGAGGGAAGTTTGTTAGAGAAAGCATGTATAATAAAACCTCAAATGGATAAAGAAGCTAAGAGTGATAAAGAGACTATCCAAATTCTTTGAATTTAGTTGATAAATGTTATTTCAAGTATAAGAGCTAAAGAATATGAGTGAATTCAAATGGAAATCAAGCTATATTCATCGAAGGATGAGCATGATTGATTTTTTGTCAACATAAGTAAGCTTAAAGAAGATCAAAAGAAGTTAGATAAGGTCAAGAGCAATGAAATAAGACTAGTTAGTTAGCCCAATGCAATAAGGTATGCTAGTTATTTTCATTACCATTGTCATATTTTCTATCAATATGGTCATAGGGCAAGATATTTTAGAAAGATGAGCTCTAATAATGAGTTCACATGGAGCCTTAGAAGGAACAATTGGTCATGGAGAAATCATAACATAGATCAGTCAAGATGTATGTTGAATGATATTGTTTACTATAATTGCAATAAGATAAGACATATTTCTAGATTCTAAAAGGAAAGTTTGAAGAAGCACTCAAGTCTTAACAAAAGGAAAGATGCTCTTAAAAGCCACTCAATGTTGTTGAGAATAAAATATATGAAGGATAACCATGATCAAGATGGATTACATGATACATAAAATAAGGAATCATATATGAAGAAGATACTTCAATGCCAAGAGAATTTGTCTTCTATTCAAATAGAAAAGGAATGTCACTATCATCATCAAGAAAAAGGTATGAATGATCTTATTTATTTTAGATGTCATAAAGTTTGTCACATTATTAGGTACTTAAATAATATATTGAATGTATTCTCAAAGAAAAATAAGGTATATGGAGCCCCTAATTGTCAAGGAAGAGGTCAAAAATGGGTATGGAAACATAATCTTATTAGGAAAGATCATAATGAGACCAAAGATGGTTTGTTTTCCATGATAGACATGAAGGAAAGACAAGATTTTATAATAAAAAAATTTATTGACAAATATGAAGAAAAGAATGAAGTCAAAAATTCATTCAAAGTCAAGTAGGATAGTAAGATAGATGAGATTATGGAGATATGGGACTCTCAAAAGTTTTAGGACTTTTAGTCTCTCTATGTCAAAGTGGTGTCTCTTTCTAAGCTTCAAGGAGACACTTCATAGAAAGAGTAAGTACAAAAGATGCTAGTTGGATCTTGATTTTTGTTGAAAGATAAAGAAATTCATGAGGATAATGCTTTATCATATTTTTGATATCACAAAGAAGGTTTCTAAGTTCTATTGATGACAATTTGTGTATGCCATGGAGTTAGGGGGAGATATCTTAGTTAGTTTGAATGGCTTGAGAAGCTATGCATGATGTGAGGGGGAGATTTGTAATTTTTCAAGTCCTAAGATCAGAGGACTGTGTAGTTGAATCTAAGAGAGAAGGAATGGAGACAATTGTATTCATTCATCATTATTAGAAATAGTCTAAAGATGTTCAAATAAAAAGGTGCCTAAGCTTAGGTGACTTAGGGGGAGTCCCTATTAACATCTTAAAGGTAAGTTCATGTAGTTTTTATTTTTTATGAATGTTTTATCTTCATAGAAGTTATTTATGATTAGAAGAGTGTAGTCATGGAGCATGTTTGAGAAGCTCAAGGTGAGAAAAGGTTTTCTCAATGTTAAATGGAGTTTGTATCATCTATAAAAGATGGTATCTTGTCTATTATTGGTCCTTGATGTCTTTTTAGGTCTGTAAGATCATAATTTTATCCCACTTTGTCATTATGTTGAAGCGGGAGAAAGAACTTGAAGAGAGAGACAAAGTCTGAGCATAAGCTTTGTATTGGTGTTTGACATCAATGACAAAGGGAGAGATTGTTGGAGGTTTACCAATGATGTCCCTAACATGACAAAGGATGTTTATGATGTGTCATGTGTGCTAGAATGATAATGACAAAGTTTGATTCAATGATCCTTAATGTTCTTGCATGGTTCTTCAATGTTCTCCTGAGTGAGGCATTTGATGGATGATATTGTTGGTATGGACATATTGAAGAGTTTGTCTAGGGTGTCAAGAGTGCTTAGAAAGAGTATGGAAGTGAGTGGATCTCATTTGGTATTTGTTTGTTTCATCTAGACTTTTTGCATCCAATGGTAGAAAATCTGATTAGGTAGTTTATTGATGTCACCATTGCCACATATGGACAAGTTTGGGGGAGTTGGTCATATGGTTGTGATCACATTAGTCTATAGTTGTTATGTACTAGAATTCAGGTCATACATCAAAGCATATTCAAAGATATTAGGGTGAAAATTTGGCTTCTCAAATAGTATTCATTAAGTTTCCATACTTAGCCAAATTTATAAACAGGTTCAAGCAAAACCAAGTAAGCATGTTGATGAGGTCAACATTCACATACGTGGAGTTTTTAGGATAGAATGATGATATGGGTTTGTTAATTCTTATGCCTAGTTTATATGCACTAAATTTAATATTATGAAATAAAGTGCATCATAAGTATATGAATGTGCAAAGTTAGGATCCCACATAGATTGACTATGTTTTTCCATACTTAACCAAATTTACATGTTACAAGAAAAGCTAAGTAGTCATTTTGATGATGTTACAGTTCACACATGTGGTAGTTTCATAAGAAGTTGATTATATGGGTTTGCTTATTTTTGATATTAATTTATTTATGGTAATTTTCAGATCATGTGATGATCCATGTCAAAATATATTCATGTGAAAATTTGGCCTTCTAGGTAGGTTTTGACATAGTTGGCTCTGTGATAAATTTTTTTGAGTGAGTAGATTAATGGCATTGAATATTGCACATAAAAAGGCTTGAGGATTAACTTGTTGCATGGTTAGATCTAAATATGAAATGTGTTTATATGGCGAAAATATAAAATCATGAGATTTATCAAGGAAAAAGATATATCTGTGCAAAGTTGGATTTCTAGGCATATTATAGTTGGTCCCTATACTTAGTCAATTTGCATGATGTTAAAGATCTAGACCTAGTAAAGATCTAATGATTTGTGAGAGCTCATAAATATAGATATAATGATGTACATAGATTAAAATGGGTCAATTTGATAACTATTTTTAAAATGTAAATATCAAACAGCTCTTAAGGAGATTGACAGATTGCATCGGCTCCAAGATATCAAGAAGTAGTGAGATGAGGACAAGTGTTCAAAGTTTATTGTTGAAAAAAAATAAATATAGAGATTATTTATAAGTTTAAAGATTAGTGTGTGTTCACAATAATAAATTTAAATGGTGTGAATGAAATTAAATAGGTTAAAGTGATAGTTGTTCAACATGATTAAATCAAGGACAATCTCGAAGAGATTGATGGAACGTATGAGGTCAAGGTTCCCATGATGCATGAGATGAGGTTAAAGTGACTAAGGTTTAATGTTTGATATTTGGTTCCTATGAATTAAAATTTATATAATATATATGGTGAGATATTGATCTAAATTTTAGAGGACATGAGATTTAATCATAGTGTTCAAATTTTAATTGTGACCGTTTGCTTTTGAATATTTAAATTTAACAAAGGGAAAAACTAGTCTGAAAACCTTTTTATCCATGATGAATTTTCTCATCACGTAAAAAAAAAGTGGTAGAGGACTCCATGTCACATACAATTAAACTGATTTGAAGATATGGATGTGTTTATAGTCAAATATATTAAGGTGTAAAGTTGATTATGTGTTCATGGTTATTCTGCAAGTGACTTGAGAAGGATAATTGAGCTTGTGAAGATGTTTTTTTTTTCCATGATGAATTACATATTTGGGAGTGTTTTAGACTCCATAAGGATAATATATGTGATATTTGGATGTTTTAACAATTGATATTAGATATGAACATAGGTTAAGAATTTGACTATGTTCTTGAAGGTTACTTGCAGATTGAGTGACCATCTTGTAGAGGCAAGTTAAAGGTGTTATAATCTGATTTGAAAAAGAAAATGAGAATGGAGATGTTATATAAGTATCAAATACTTATGAAAATTAATTTTTTTTCATATTATGCTCATGATCAGATATGAAGAATCATATTAGACTAACTATATTTTGACTATGTATGACTAGTTTGAGTGGTCATGTTGAGTGGGACAATTTTAGGTGTTTTGATGTATGTTGGAGTGTCTAAAGCACATGGATATGCTACATAGATATTGGTGTTTATATTCATATGGCTTGTTCATTTGGTTATGTGATATATTTGTGTGTTTTATTCAAATCTTTATGATTGTGTTTTCTATTTATTAAAAACTAAAGAGTTAGGTGATATAATTGGTAGGTTCAAGTGTGGATTTGGTGTTCCAAGTGGCATGGAACCATGTGGGTGGGAATAAGGGGTCATGTGGAGTGGATATATGATTTTTTTAAGTGGTCCTAATTTTATATTTTTCTCATTGATGTTTTAATTGGGTGAATAGGTCTCCATGAGACCTATAAGAACTACAAGGGCATTATTAAAATGTGTAGCTACTTAAGGGAGACCCATAAATTCTATGGCTGATCAATGAAGATTGTTTTGAGACATGTCTTGATGTAAAATAAGCCTTAATGTTTAAGTTGAGTCTAATGGATGACTAAGAAGTTATTTATGATGAAGGCTCTATATATAGTGAAACCAAAAGAGATGGTTTCTTGATTTTTAGGAGTGGTGTGTGCATTGAAGTGAATAGGAGAAGAGGTTCAGTGTGCCAAATGGTTTGGTTGATGAGTATATAAGATTGAGTATTGTGTGTATGACCTTTATTTCTAATGTCTAAATAAGGATCTTGTAGGTTGAGGATGAGTGAAGAATTAATAGTGTATGTGTGAGCTCGGTGATTGATTTGAGAGATAATTTAGAGTGTGGGCTATGTGTGTGACCATTTGGTCATGTTGTTGATTAGATGACATAGCTATTTGTAAGGAGTGAAGAGTCATCCAAAATGTGGATTTAGATGCATTACGTGTGTATAATTGAAGAAGTGAGGTTAGTTGGGATATGTATTGTGTCTTAATTGATCTATGTTTATTAGTTTAAGTATGTAATGTGATTTGGCCAACAAGGAGTGTTGAGTGAAGGTGAAGAGGGATAATCAAAGTTTGAACATTAGGTGTTGAATACATCAGCTCAAACGTGGAGGTGTTCAAAGGAGGTTCCAAAGGACTTGGTCTCCCTTAGGGGTAATTTCTCCTTATGAAATAAGTGTTTCACTAAAGGTAGGTGATCTAAAAGAGTTGACCATCTTAGGGGAAAGTTCTCCTTGTAGAGCAGGTGTTTCACTAAATCTTGGTTAGGAGGACATGATCAGTCTCTAGTTTGTAATACCATATAAGACAAGTAGTCCAAGTGTTTGTAGGCTTGAGAAAGGGTTTTATTCCCCAAAAGGGTTTCCCATATATGTCTTGTGTTATGTTTTTGATCTTCATTATCCCTCTTGTTCATTTCTATGAATAATGTATATGATTCATGAATGCTTGTGGTAATTGATTAAGATTAATAAAGGATTGAAATTGAAGTTGGATTATATGGGCTCATTAATTCAGCCCCTCCTCTCAATGATTTTACATCTAACAATTGGTATCATATCTAGTCCTTTGGAGGAAGCTTAACAACTTGAAGGAGATTCTAAGTAGGCTCCAAGATAGCTAAATAGTTAAATAAAGAGAACCAATAGTGGAAGACTATTAAGCTTCCTCCAAAGGAGATTATGAGTAGGTACCAAGATGGGTAAATAGTTGAAGACTATGATCAAGGTAATTGAGGATCAGATAAGTACTTTGAATAAAAATTCTAAAGAGGATAAGAAGGTTATCAGTGATCTCAAAGTTTACATAGAAGATTCCAAGGCAAGTTTGAGTTCAAAATAGAAGGACATCATGAATAATGAAGAATTTTTCAATGATAGTGGTGATGAAGTGTTTTATGACAATGAGGATGATGAAGTGGATATAAGAGCTGAGATCATAAGGAGGTATCACAAGATGAGGTATGTGATCAAAGGTCTTGAAGCATAAGTCAGTTTTCTTGAGGGAAGTTTGTTAGAGAAAGCATGTAGAATAAAAGATGACATGGCTAAAGAAGTTAAGAGTGATAAAGAGACTATCCAAATTATTATAGGTTGAGTGATGGTTCCTATTTTAAGTATAAGAGATAAATAAGATGAGTATATTTAATTGGAAATTAATCTAGATTCATTGAAGGATGAGCATGAGCCATTTGTTGTCAAGATAAACAAGCTTGAAGAAGATCAACATAAATGAAAGAAGACTAGTTAGACAACCTAATGCGATAAGATATGATAGTTATTTTCATGGCCATTATATTTTTTGATATCAATATGGTCATAAGTCAAGATATTGTATAAATATGAGATCTAAGAATGAGTTCACATGGAGCATTGGAAGAAGGAGTAATTAGTCATGGAGAAGTCATAACATAGATCAATATAGATGTATGTTGAAGGATATTGCTTACTATAATTTAAATAAGATATGGCATATTTCTATATTTTGTAAGGATAGTTTGAAGAAGCACTCAAGTCTTAATAAAAGGAAAGATGCTCTTAAAATTCACTCAATGGTGCTAAGACTAAACTCTATGAAGGATAATCATGATCAAGATAGACTACCTACTATAACAAAGAAGGAATCAGACATGAAGAAGATACAATAATGATAAGAGAATTTGTCTTTGGTTTAGATAGAAAAGGAATACCACTATCATCATCAAAAAAATGGTATGAATGATCTTATTTATTTTTTATTTCATAAAGTTGGTCAAATTTATAGGTATTTCAAGAATAGGTTGAATATGTTCTCAAATAAAAATAAGGTTTATGGAGGCCCTAGTGTGGAAGGAAGAGGTCAAAAATGGGTATGGAAACCTAAGCCTATCAAAAGAGATCAGTTTGAGATCAAACATGGTTTTTTTACCATGATAGAAATGAAGGGAAGACAAGATTTTATGTTGACAACATTTATTGACAAATCTAAAGAAAATAATGAAGTCAAGAATTCATTAAAAGTCAAGTAGGACTACAAGATAGATTAGATTATGGAGATATGGGACTCACCAAAGTTTTGGGAATTTTAGTCTCTCTATGTCAAAGGGGTGTCTCTCTTTAAGCTTGAAGGAGACACTTTATAAAAAGAGGAAGCATGATATATATTCATTGGATTTTGATTATTGTTTTAATATAAAGAAGGTCATGAGGAGAATGTGTTGTCATATCTTTTAGGTCTGTAAGATCATAAGTTTATCCTACTTTGTAAATGTGTCAAAGGGGGAGAAAGAACCTAAAGAGAGAGAGACATAGTCTAAGTATAAGCTTTATATTGGTATTTGACATCAATGATAAAGGGGGAGATTGTTATAGGTTTGTCAATGATGCTTACAATGCGACCAAGTATGTTGATGAGGTAACATATGTGCTAGAATGTCAATGGCGAAGTGTGCTTCAATGAGCCTCAATGTTATTTCATGGTTCTTCAATGTTTTCCTAAGTGAGGCATTTGATGGTTGATATTTTTGGTATGGACATATTACAAAGTCTTTATGGGATGTAAACAATGCTTATAATGAGTGTGGAAGTGAGTGGATATCATCTTATAGTTCTTTATTTCATCTTTAATTTTTGGGTCCAGCTGTAGAAAATTTGAGTAGGTAGTTTGTTGATTTCACCATTGCCACATGTGGATGAGTCTGGGGGAATTGGTCATATGGTTATGATCACATTAATCCCTAGTTGTTATGAAATAAAATTTAGGTCATACATTGAAGTGTAATAAAAGCTATGAGGGAGAATTTTTTTCTCAAATAGAATTCACTAAGTGTCCATACTTAGACAAATTTGCAAAAGGGTTCAAATAGAGCTGAGTAAGCATGTTGATGAGGTCAACATTTAGATGTGTGGAGGTGTTAGGATAAAATGATCATATGGTTTTATTCATTTTTGTGCCTAGTTTCTATGTGGTAAATTTCATATCATGTAATGAAGCACATAAAAATATATGCATGTGTAAATTTGGGTTTCCAAACAGATTGATTATGTTTTTACATACTTGGCCAAATTTGCATGTGGCCGTAAAAGTTGAGTAGGCATTTTGATGATTTTATAGTTTACATGTGTGGTAATTTTAGAAGATGTTAATCATATGGGTTTATTTATTTTTGATCATAATTGATTTTTAATAATTTTAAAATCATGCAATGAAGTGCATAAAAATAAATTCATGTGCAAATTTGGCCTTCTAGGTAGGTTTTGACATAGTTGGCTCTATGACAAAAAGATCTAAGTGAGAAAATTAATGGTGTAATATCTTGCATGTGTAAAGGTTTAAGGAATATTTTGTTACATGGTTGGATTTCCCTATGAAAGGTATTCATATGGTGAAAATTCAAATTCATGATATTGATCAAGGAAAAATATATATCTATATAAAGTTGGGTTTCTAAGCATATTATAGTTGGTCCCTATACTTAGTCAATTTACATGATGTTAAAGATCTAGACATAGTGAAGATAAAATGGTTCATATGAGGTCACTAATATAGATATAATGCTATGAATAGAGTAAAATGGGTCATTGTGACATTTTTTTAGCAAAGGTAAATATCAATCGTTTGTTGAGGAGATTGACTGAGCATGTTGGCTCCTAGATGTTTGGAACCAACGACATGAGGATAAGTGTTTAAAGTTTAACATTGAGTAGAAATGATTATCAAGATTATTTAGAAAGTTAAATGGTAAGTGTGTATTCATAATAATAAATATGAATGGTGCACATGAAATTTAAGAGGTCAAAGTGATAGTTATTCAGCATGATTAAAGTGAGGAAAATCTCAAAGAGATTGATGAAGCATATGAGGTCAAAGTTCCCAGGATGCATGAGTTGAGGACAAAGTGATTGAGGTTTAATGTTTCATCATTAGTACCTATGAATTAATTTTTAGAGAATATCATTAGTGTGAGATTGATATAAATTTGAGAGGGAATGAGATGTGAGCATAGTGTTCAAATTTTAACTATGACCATTTGCTTTTGAATATTTGAATTTAATAAAGGGAAAAACTAGTCTATGGTTTTTGGACCATATATCTTTATCCAAGATGAATTTTCTCATGGTGTAAAAGTAAAATCTATAGAGGAATATAAGATGCATATAATAAAATATATTTAAAGATCTTTAAGTGTGTATAGTCAAATATATTAAGGTTAAAAGTTGACTTTGTGTTCATGCTTATTTTGTAAGTGACCCGAGAAGGCTAATTGAGCTTATGTAGATGTTTTTTAGATGTTTCATGATGACTTAGATATTTTGGAGTGTTTTAAAATCCATGAGGGTTATCTAAGTGGTATTTAAAGGTTTTAATAATTTATATTATATATTAATAAATGTTAAGAAGTTGATTATGTTTCTAAAGGTTACTAGCGAATTGAGTGACCATCTTGCAGAGGTAAGTTGAAGGTGTTTTGAGTAGAGTTGAAGAAGAAAATAAGAATGAAGATGTTTTATAAGTCTCAAAGACTTATGAGAAGGAATTTTTTTTCATATTATTCTCTTGATTAGATATGGATAATCATGTTAGATTGACTATATTTTGACTGTGTATGACCAGTTTGAGTGGTCATCTTGATTGAGACAATTTGAGGTTTTTTGGACTATGTTGGAGTATCTAAGGAACATGGAGATGTTTTAGATATCTTGGAGGTTATATTAGTATGACTTGTTCATGTGGTTATGTGAGATATTTATGTGTTTGATTCATAAGTTTTTGATTGTGTTTTCTATGTATGAAGACTTGAAGAGTGAGGTGACCTAATTGGTAAGTTCAAGTGTGGAGTTGGTGTTTCAAGTGGAATGAAACCATGTGGGTGTAAATAAGGGGTCATGTATATTGGACTTATGATTTTGGAATTGGTCACAAGTTTTTATTTTTCTTATTGATGTGTTAATTAGGTGAATAGGTCTCCATGAGACTTATAAGAGCTACAAGGACCTTATTAAAAGGTGTAGTTTCTTAAGGGTGGGGCATCTATGCTACGACCAACTGGTGAAGATTTTTCTAAGCCATGTAATGATGTAAGAGAATAATTAAGGGTTAAATTAATTATAATGACTAAATAAAAGGTTATTTATCATGAATGCTCTATATATAGTGAAACCAAATGAGATGGTTTCTAGGTTTTTGTGAGTGTACCCAATGGTTGGCTTGATGAGAAGAGTAGATTGAGGACTGTGTGTATGATCTATAGGTCATATTTTTGATGTCAAAATAGTGATCCTATATGTTGAGGATGAGATAAGGATAGATGGTGTATGTGTGATCTTGGTGGCTGATTTAAGAGATGGTTCAAAGTGTGGATTATCTATATGATAATGGTGTTGATGTGGTGATAGAGTTGTTGTTGAGGAGTGAAGAGTGACCCAAAAGGTGTATTTAGAAGAATTAAGTGTGCATATTTTAATAATTGGGGTAAGTTAGGATATGTATTGTTTCCTAATTGATCTTTGTTTGTTGGTTCAAGTATGTAATGTGTTTTGGCCAACATGGAGTGTTGAGTGAAGGTGAAAAGTGGTAATCAGAATTCCATCATCAGGTGTTAAAGACATCAATTCAAATTTAGAGTTTTTTAAAGGAGGTTTTAAAGGAATTGGTATTCCTTCGAGGAATTTGATCCTTATTAAATAGGTTTTTCACTAAAGGCAGGTGGCCTAAAGGGTTGATCATTTTAGGGATAGGTGATCCTTGTGGAATAGGTGTTTCACTAGATCTTGGTTAGGAAGACATGATTAATCTATAGTTTGTAATACCTGACACAAAAATTATTCCAAGTGTTTTTAGGCTTGTGATTGGGTTTTATTCCCCAAGAGGGTTTCTCACATATGTTGTATGTTATGTGCTTCATCTTAAATTGTCTTTCTTCATCATTTCTATGAATAATGTGTATGCTTCATTAATGCTTGTGATAATTGATTAAGAGTAAAAAGGATTTAAATTAAATTTAGATTATTTGGGATCCCTAATTCACCCCCTCTTAGTGATTTTACCTCTAACATCTTCAGTGTCATAGGTCTTGATGGTAATTTTATCTGGTTGTAAACTAACTATCATGTATCCCATATGCTTGACCTACTATAGAAATAAATTATTAAGGTATGATATGTTGTCTATGAGGACACACTTAAATTTGTGACATGTTATGAATACTTCAATATATAATGGGTTATTATAGAGAGATCCTAGGAATGACATATCACTTTGGTCAAAGGTCAATTCCTATCTAGGGAATAGGTGTCTAGACAAAGCTTAGAATTTGTCCTGTGTAATGTCATTTGATACTTGGGATTGGATCAAAAGATATGTAAGGATATTTTTAAGGATGGTGGGTGTACACAACAAATCCAAAATATAAATTTGTGTTGATGTCCTTTTTAGTTGCTCCATAATATCATACATTTTATAATTAACATTAGTAACTTTGCTAGTATGGTGGACTAAATGGGTTCATTGGTAGAACGTGGTTGTGTACTAAACTGGTGAATTCAGTTTGTCTTATTGTGATTAAATAATTTATATTAGGTAAAGGGCCATTAAAATTAGGGGAAGAAGTAGACGGGCCTAGGATGGTAGTCTTTGATTACTATTGCACTTGGGTATGGTCATAGGTTAAAAGATGGTTACTAAAATATGAAGGCTAATAGGCATTTTTAGACAATGGTTTTGGTATATTAGAAATTATTCTAAGATTGATTATGATGGTATTTATATGACTACATAAAATATAACCTACAACTTTATTGTCGTCAAATGCGATAGTGTGATAGGTTTCTTAGTCAGATGGGTTGTTTTAACCTTATTTATAAACATTATGTTATTATTATTGTCATTTTTGTTGTTGTTTTTTATAAAGTTATGTTTTTATAGGTGGTCCTAGTTATTTTTGATTTTGATTGGTATAATTATCTTAAAAAAAAAGATCTCATTAAATAGCCAAGTTTTAATTAAGATTAAAAGCCTTGTTATCCAATTTGATCTCTCCAATTTTATAGCATGTGTTAAATAAGGTGCCTTAATTTCACACATTGGTATATAATGGCCTTTAATTCAATGATAATAATATAATTCATGTTATTTGTACCAATTAGGGAAAGGTGTATCTTCACATATGACTTTGGTATGGGCTAGCTAATCAAGTTTGTAGTGGCTAATTTTATAAATATTGACTCAATTAGTTCTCTAAGATCATTAAATACTTTATATTTAGGTTTTATTGTTGGAAGAGGAGATTGAAATGGAGGAGGAATCAATTCTTTTATATCTATAATTGTATATATGTATAGAGCTGGTTGAGCCTATGGAGTTGTATACATATATGGATGTGGTTGGGTATATGGAGTTGTTTGGTTATATGGAGCTAGTTGGTTATATGAAGCTAGTTATTTATTTAAATCTAGTTGAGAAGATGGAATTTACACCATTTATACATAACATGAATTTATAAGTCTATTATTTGTAAAATTCTTGCTAAATTATAGGATGTATGTTTCTCAAAAGTATTGGCTTGAGATGGCATAGGAGCCTGCATTTGATTTAGACTTTGGGTTTGGTTTTAGTCTTGAATTGGGTTTTGGATTTGGTTATAATTTTGATTAGGAGAATATAATTTGATTATCCCATTATTTATAAGGGATTTCTAAATTTTTATACCTTTTTTGATGATCTCCTCAAAGGTATGAGCACACTGTAGCTCAAGGTGATAAAATATTTCACTATACAAGTTTTTGGGAAACATAAATATCAACTACTTATTAGGTATATCATGCATGAAATGAGTTAAAAATGATCTCCACCATTTCATTTAGCTTAAAAATCTCTCACCAACTCATTTTTTATTCTGACCTAGATATATGAGAGTAACTTCATGTTTGATATTATAGGATAAATGTTGTACAAATTTGTTTGATAGTTCATCAAAGTAAGATACAAAATTCATTGGCATTTTGAGAAACCAGTCCAAGGTTTCTCTAGATAAAATTATAGGGAAAATTATAATTAAGTAAATATAACTATAAACCACTAGCTAAAAAACAATAATGAACTCCTTCAAATGCTCCCTAGGGTCACCTTTGCCCTTGTATTTATAAAATTTTGGTGGATCATAAACCTTTGGAAATGGAATTGGGACGTAATTCATGTTCAATAGATATGAACATGTTGGATAATTATCAATGACGTCATGATGGTTTCATGGAGGTGTCTTGGTGATTAGATGAAGAGATTTGATAGTATAAGTAATAATGACAAATTATGCAATGTGTTTGTCCTAGTATGTTTGAAGGAGGCTTGGTTGATCTTAAATTTTGGCATGGTTAGATATGTTTTTGGATGATTATGGTGATTTGAGAATATGAAAGGGGTTATATTAGAAGTAAATAATGATTGGAGAGATTGTGTACTTGATTAGAATTAATTTGGTTCATCATTGCTCTCATATAGACATTTTGGGTCCAATGGCAGAAAATCTGAGTTGGTAGTTTGTTGAAGTCACCATTGCCATGTGTGGATGAGTCAGGGGGAGTTGGTCATATGGTTTTGATCACATTTTTACCTAGTTTGTACATGCAAAGTATCAAGTCTATAAATGAAGCGTGATAAAAGATATTCAAGTGAAAATTTGGGCTCTTAGGCATTTTGACAATGTTTTGTCATACTTAACCAAATTTGTAATGTGTCAAGAAAAGCTGAGTAGGCATTCTGATGGTGGCATATATCACATGTGTGGAAATTTAAGGATAAGGTGTTCATATGGGTTTGTTCATTTTTATTCCTAGTTTATTTTCACTAAATTTTAGGTCAAGCAATACAACATGATAAAAACTATGCATGTGCAAAGTTGGTCTTTCTAGATAGTTCTTGACATAGTTGGCTTTATGAATAGATAAATATGAGGATGTATTTTAATGTCATTAAATATCACATGTGCTAGGGTTTCAAGATAAGACTATTATATGTTTAAATTCTCCTATGTGAGTATATCATATGGTTGAATTTTTAGAACTTGCACTTGAGCGAAGCAAAAGATATGAAGGTGCAAAGTTGATCTTACATATAGATTGCAAAGGTCCCCAAAATTAGTCATTTGTGTATAATGTTAAAAATTAGGGCTAGATTTAGATTCAATGGTTCAAATAAGTTAATGCAATGATTATGTATGGTACATAGTAATTTAAAGATTTTAAATTTCTCATTGGTTAATAGAGATAAATATCAAGCTTTTTTTAAGATCTAATGGTGTGTAGGTGATCATACAGTTTTGATCTAATGGTGCATATTAAGCGAGATGGTAAGAAGTGCTTGATGTTTAATAGTATAAGTGATCAAAAGGAATGAGATGGTACTAATTGTCATGATCATGGGGGTTTTGAGCAAGATCAAATGGTGAGTGATATAATATAAAGACTTGACTGATCTATAGAGATAGATGATATGCATTGAGTCAACATTTGAATTTAACAAAGGAACAAATAATGTCTAGTTTTTGGAACATATATTTTCATCTATACAATAATTTACTCATGGTATAAAAATAAAATCTGTATAAGAATCCAATGTAAATCTACAAATATAGATTTAAATGTATTAAAATGTGTAGAGTCAAAGAAATTTAGGCTTAAAGTTGACTATATGTTTATGCTTGTTATGTAAATAAGCCAATAATGATAAGTGAGCTTGTGTAGATGTTGTTTTAATGTTTCATTATGGCTTAACTATTGGAGAGTGTTGTAGACTCTATAAGGATCATTTTTTTTGCATTTTGGAGATGTTATCGATCTATCTTGAGTATGAACAAAGCTTAATAAGTTGATTATGTGTTCATTCATAGTGTCCTTATGAACAAGGCTAATTTTTGAGTTGTTAAAGTTTGCATAAAAGAGTGCAATGATGACTATGAAAATTTTAGAATGACAAAGGGGTCATGTAGAGTGGACCTATGTATTGGGAAGTGATCCTATGTTCTTTTCTTATTTATTATGTACTAAATGGGTGAATAAGTCTCCATGAGATTGATAAGAGCTAAAAGGGTCTAATTGAAAGGTGTAACTACTTAAGGGTGACCCATGGATATTATGGCCTACCTATGAAGATTTTTTTGAGTTGTCTTATTATGAGAGATGTCTTAAGGGTTAAGACATGCCTAATAGCTGACCAAGGTATTGATAATCATGTATGATATATAAATAGTGAAACCAAAGATGATGGTTTCTAGACTTTGATGAGGTGGAATTTGCATTAAGAGGATAGTGTTGTGTAGTCAAATAAAGGGTGGCTACCAAGCGGATGAGTTAAAGAGAAGAATAAATTAAGGACTATATGTATGAACTGTAGGTGATAATTCTATTGGTAGAATAGTTCTCTTGATGATTGAGTGTGATTGAAGGTGAAGAGTGATAATCAAAGATTCCTCATCAGGTTTTGAAGACATCAGTTAAAAGGTGGATGTGTTCATAGGTGTTGTTGTGGAAGCTCAAATATAGTGGGTTGTAACCTCCTTGCAAGGTAAAACTTTCAAAAGGTCTAGTTGTTATTGTAGCTCATCTAGGTAGGTGTTGTAATACTTTATGGTATTGTAGCCTCACTAAATAAAGGATGGTAGTTCCTTGATTAGTTATAGTTGGTCTAAATTGGATCATGTTATTATAGGATAGTATTCCAATTGTAGGTTCTAATGGGTTTTCTCCCCCAAAAGGGTTTACCACATATATCATGTGTTATGTTCTTTATCTTGAGTTGTCTCTCTTATTTATTACTATGAATGATGTGTATGATTCATTAATGCTTGTGGTAATTGACTAAGAGTTAGGAATTTAAGTTTAATTATCTAGTCTCACTTATTCATCCCCTAGTGATTTTACCTCTAATAGAACATACCTCATCCAATTTAAATTTTTATTCTAATTCCTAATCTAAATGACTATAACTAAATCCTTTATTTATTACAGTTTTTGGGCTACAAAGCTAGATGGTGTGTTTTGATGTATTTGTGGTTGTGTAATAAAGGGAGGATTACCATGATTAGGGTATAATGGAGGAATTTGGTATTGAAAATATTGGCTTGGTTGACTGATTGATCTAAAATACATGTTGATGCTTAAAAATCTCACTCTAAGTTAAATATTATCTTATGGGATGCTTTATAGGTGTGGGACTGAGTGCAATCTATAAATCAACCTCTAGGATTTTATAAGCTAGCTCTTCATTCATGGTTGGGGGTGAAAAGGGGAGAAAAAAATGTAAATAAAACTTAACATAAAACTAACTTAGATAATGCACCAAGAGCCTTAAAACACTTAGAGTAGAATTAAATAAAATAAACCAAAACCTTAAATACTAAAAACCATAAAACATGAATTAAGATCTATAATGAAATTAAAAAATTGATACTATAGAAGCAAAAGAAAAGAGATAATAGATAGAGATAATTTCTAATGAAAATTGACATAGAATATCACATCCTCTTCATTGTTAGATGGAGAAATGAATATAGAAGACCTTGAGGGCACATACAAAACATCCAATCACACCTATGAGGGGCACCTATTAAGGTTGAAGAATGAAAAAAATCTAATTTCTATTACTCCTAATCTATTAAAAATGGTGGTATCAAAAAATCTAATACAAGAAAAATGGTAACCAACCCCTTCCAAAATGAAAGAGCCTAGGATATATAGGTGAGATGACCTATCATGGGAATGACCCCTAAAGATCCTACCACTTGCACTCATGATGATGCCACTATAACTAAAAGAAGAACTCAAGATCATGAGTACAGTTACCCTCTAGATCCTAGATATTACATGACCACTATATTTTTTTAAGGGCATGATGCTCAAGAGTGATGTAATGAAGCCATGTGTACATCTTCAATTTTTCCCTACTATGATGCACTATTCCAAACTCTGATAGACCAAAAAATTTCCTCATAAATATAGGGGTGACATGTTAATCTCACACTACACCAAATAAAAAGGGAACTTCTTTGGTGAGGTTGAATGTGAGGTGTCACATGTCAAAATGGCACTCCTCTTGAAGGGAGCCATATATTTCTTTTCAAAATTAAGCATAAGGATGCCATGTGTTTAAGATGAATTCACTAATTAAATATTTTAGTGGCCCCCATTTATTTAATGATTAGCTAATAGCGTTAGTTCAAGTTTTTCCCTAAAAAGAAAAAGGCTTTGAAGATTGTGGGGCTACCATGTGTCAAGTTGGCACTCCACGGGAGTGAAATGAGAGCCTCTCCAAGATGAATGATCATTAGGCTATCATATGGAAGACATGGATGGAGGATAATACTTAGGAAAAATTTAGAAAGAGGGTGATAATAAAGGAAGAGGACAAAAGGAAAATTTATAGAAGGTGCATAAGAACTACTAGCTACATTGATAAAGTTTGAAACCAAAGCTGAATAGCTCTAAAATAACAAAATGTGGACTTTGATCCACAATTCCTAGAAACTCATAGGGGTGTCTAGCCATAGATTATAGAACCAAAATTTTGGTGCATAGACTAGTCAAAGAAAAATTTCAAAATAAGAGGAAGGATTGAGAATTTACAATTTTTGAAGAGCCACTTGCAAAGGTGACCACTCTTCCTCCTTATGCTTGGTATTCTTCATGAAATCCTCAAAGGATCTATCCAAATAAATAATATCCTTAAAATAGATACTTCCCAAACCATGAATAACTACTAGCATCTAAAATTCAAGATGGGTGAGTAGATGTAATATCTTCTCCACATTAGAGACACTAGGTGATTGACTAAGAGCTGAAAAAAATGGTCTAGTTATTCTATTTTTTTTTCTAAAAATGGTTTGATCTAATCCTCAGGAAGGATGTTATTTTCCAAGAAAGGAGAGGGGAGTACTAGTTGGATTAGTTTCTCAATATGACCCTACCTATCTCAAACCACCTACTTTAAGGGATTAAGGAATTCCTTGCACTTATTGGATACCTTGTTGTAGCCTAGAAACTCATGAACCTTTGCCACTACCTACCTTTTATTGGTGACCCTTGATACTTAAAATATTTTATGTAAAGTGTTGTAAATTTTTTTGATGAGGAGCTACAAATCTAAGAGATTAGGTGCTATGAAGGTGATGCCATGATTAATAGATGTGCTCACCTATGAGCTCAAGTTTTATGAGTCTATGATGAAGGTAATGGTTGTCTTTAGGTTTGTGGTCATGATCTTAATCCTCTCCTAGTAATAATTTTATAGTTGTTGGACCATAAGGAGGATTTCCATGGCTTTTGGATGGGTGACAAGGTCATTCTTTAGTTTTTGAATCTCCTAGTCCTTTACTAAGGATTCCTACTATACATGATGCTATAATTATTGAAAAAATTGATTAGAATTAGAGAGATTTTTGCATTTCTATGCCATTTCAATCTCTTTTTCCTAAAACTTGGTCTTGGTAGCCACTTTCATATCAACTTTCACCTAAAATCTCTCATAAGAGATATAACTTTGAAGGTCACATCTTGCTTTAGTGATCTCATGTATTTGGCCTTATCTTCAGTAGTGAGGTGTTCAACCATAGCCTTTGCCTTGGAGAATTCTAGCTTGGTCCTTTCTAACTATCAATTTGTCTTTATATAGTCCATGGTTATAGAATTTTGCATCTCATCCATCACCTTAACCTTATTAGTGGGTCTAGCATGGTTTAGGTTTAGGTCAATGGATTGAATAACATAGTCCCTCATCTACATCTATCCTTGGGGATTGACTACTTGAGGGTCTAAATGAGAAATCATGAGATATTACTTTATAGGGTCATAAAACAACGATATGTGAGTCTGTGTAAGGGCCCTAACCTACTTTGCCCTTTTCTTTTTCATTAAGCCTCATGAGATTTCCTTACCAAATATATCTAATGATGGTACTACTTAGGAACTTTGATTCTCTCCCCTACAAAGGGGATTCCTTGTGGTAGTGCAAATATAATGGTCACTTACTAGTGTGAAATAGCAGACCATGTCCTTGTGGAGGTGAGTGAATGGAGGATTAGTGTGGAAGGAGATAAAGGAAGGATCTTGTGAGGTGGGGTAAATCATGATTACACCATGATAGAGGATGAGGTGGATGATGAGGTTGAAGGGTTCAAAAAGGGCATGCAAGAAGAGATCAAGACCATAAGAGAAAGTGGTGACAGCTTGATAGTGGACTAAGTGGATGAAGAAAAAATTGGGGCTAGGGAAGTAATTAGTTAGGTGGTGGAGAGTGTCACAACCTGAGGTGAGATGGTTGATGAATACATGGATGCATTGAGGGAGATAGAGGTAGAAAGAAGTGGATCTAATAAGAGAATCTTCTTTTACACCAGTTTTAATGGTGGGTTAGATTTAGGTGCCTTAGATCATTTGTACTAGAGTGAAGAAATTGTGAGGTGCATAGAGGGGTTTTTTTATTACCATGGGGATGTGGGATATGGGTATAGGGGAAATGGCCAAGTTGAGGTATTATAAATCTATAAGACCTCAACCTCTTTCTATTATGGTGAAAATGTCATTTGATACCCAGGGGATTCTCTTTGTTCTTCTTCTTCTTCATCTCCTCTTACTACTATCTCAAGGGAGGATTTTGCTTCTACTAATCCCTCTTATAGAATATGATCATCTTAAATCTTCTTTAAAGTCTCATCCATGTATTTTTCATCATATCTAGAGTATGGCCTAGTAATTTTATGCTTGTATTTTATGAAGGTAGCTATTTTTTCTTCACTCCACTTCCATTGGATGAGTTGCTTCTTCATCTCCTTCAACAATTTTTTAGATAGGTCATATGCTTGGACTACATTGTAGAAGTACTCCATGGTTTGAGTGTGTACAATGAGATCTATGATAGATCCACATAATTTTAGAGGATGTCCTCTATAGGTGACCTCCTGTACTCTAGATATGGTTGGTTCAGATACTTAGGAGCACTAGCAGTCTTCAAGGATGTTATGAATCTATTCAGATCATAGTTTCATCTATCATTTATTAAATCAAGGACAAGATATACCATTTTGGCCATGATTAGGCATATCTTCTACCTTTTTACTACTATGATGCCATCTCTTTTTAAAGGGACATCATATAAACCCTTCTTCTTCCCTACTCTATAGATGGAGTCTACTGCATCGAGTTGGTAAACCAAATTTAGGGCCAAGGTTTTATTTTTTAACATGTGTGGGAGATATAAGGGTTCCACCTAAAAACCATACACTCAGATGAATGTAAAATGACTTCCCCAAAACTAGTCAACTGGGAACTTTGTCTTGGTAAGCCATGAATAATGAACTTACATTATTTTAAATGCAAGGGACTCTATGCTAAGGTTGATGAGAACTAGAGCCATAAATATCTATAAGAAATCATAGTAGTCTCCAATGATAGACATGATGTGGGTCCATAAGGTGACTAGGGTCACCATATTAGGGAAAATGTCTATGTTGTAGGAGTTGAGTTTGAGATACAAAGGGAAAAATTGAGAATGTTGGTATAGAATGAGATTTAGGAGGAAGAATGAGATTTAGGAGGAAGAATGAGTACAAAAAGGTACCTAAACTTGAGAAATTATCTAGATAATGCCTTATTTTGGTGGTGATGGATTCCACAAAATCCATCCTAAACACCTATCCCTTTTTAACCATGGTTAAGAGGAAGAGCACCCTTAATTGAAAATCATAGACATTACTATCAGAGTCTATCTCCAAAATGAAGTCCAACATGAATAGAGTATCCTTTGAGTACTATGATGGGAAGCTCTCCAGGGGTATGGGTAGAGTAAGCATCTCCATCATGCTGATTTTGAGGAGGAAGTTAAGAAATTACACCTTTTCTTGGACTCAAGAGTCCCAAACACTTTGAAGGCTTTTTATGTTATAGATATCAACCTTGGGGTCATGTGGGAACCATATTATCTTGTTGATTTTGCTTACACTAATTTTTATCCTTCGATGGGCATTGATATAAACTATGCTAGTGTTGGCATCATATCTTTCCATGTAGAGGACAATGATCTCTGGGCATAGATGAACATATAAGGCACCATGTACTATGTTAGTATACAGTCCCATATCCTATATCTAAAAGAATCATACTCTTTCTTACAAACCCTTTTGAGCATTCAAGCGTTGGTTCCTTCTCTCAAGATTTTTGGATTCTTAGCTAGCTTGGGATTAATGATATCATCTATAAAATCAATGACTAATGCTTTGTCTCTGAATTTCCCTTTGGACACCTTCATGACATTAGGTACTTTATATTTTTAATGAGTGGGAAGACAAGCATAGGATTTGATCACAACATATTTAGGGGTGTGGTCTCCCCTACTACCCAACCAGTGGGTTCTCTATCCTATGGGATGATTCTTACTTCCTGTTGAAGATTTAAAAGCCTCCATTTATTCAAACCACTCTCTATCTTATGGGATGTACTAAATTAATGATTCTCTACCCACCTCTTCTTTAAACTCTAGGTTCAGATCTTCACTACTCTTTTTAAATGCTCAATGCTCTCAAGGATTTTAATTCTTTAATTATTTGGCTTAGATGAGGTGAGGGTTCTTATATAAAATGCTACTAGGTAGGCTCATGATGGAAAATTTGAAATTGGGTGCCTCATAAATGATAAGGGTAGCATATAAGCTTGAATATCAATTCTTAAAATATTTTTGGCAATCGTTATGGGGATTCATGTAAAATGGAGTGTCTGGTATTAATTTCAAGTGAGATAGGTAGATAACCATCTTTTAAAGAATGATTTTAAATATTTGGGAGAACTTAGGTGAGGATATATGGTGGCTATGCAAGACACTTGTGCTGATGAAACTTATTTATAGCAAAATTTATGGAAAGGGAAACAAAACTAAGGGAAAAAATAATAAGGAAAGGAAACACATAAATAGGAAAGGAAACTAGATAATTATGTATAAGGGAGAGGCAAGCAAGTTAATTAAAATGTTTCAAATTAATTATATTAATTGGGATCTCCAATGAATTACCATATTTATCTTATAACTCAAAATAATTCCCATATATACTTCCAATGATGCAAAATGGTCCTCCCCAAAGAGAATCAAACTTCACATGCTAGCCTAATTTTGTGGCCCTCTATTCATATTTAAGAACTAAATCCCTAGGTTTGAATCTTGGATCCAATGACTTCTTATCAAACCAATGATAAATTTATTGATGTTGGGTGATTTTTACATCACTTTCCTACTCCCTTGCTTTTTAGAGGCTAAATAATTCTACAAGTCTAACCTCCATTGCTCCATTTTCTGAAATCTCAACAACCTTTAAAAGTTCTAATGAAGGGATTTCTAATGACATTGGCATGAGTACCTCTTTCTTGTCTACAAGTACATATGGGGAGGTTTTCAAGATATATTTGGGAGTGATTTGGCCCACCTATAGGGTCATTATTATGTGCATGTACCACTCCCTTTACCAATCAGAACCCATCCTTTTGATCAATCTTATTAGATTCTTATTTGTTGACTCCACTAAGCCATTCCATTATAGGTAGTAATTAGATGAAGATTTTAAGAAGATACCATTCTAGAGCATGAACTCAAAAATTTTAGACCTAAGGAAGGATTTTTTATTTTCATAGATGACTACCTTAGGTGGGCCAAACCTAGCCATAAGCTGTTCGAAGAAGTCAAGGATGACATTCTTGATAGCCTCCTTCAGTGGGATCACTTCAGTTCACCATGTGAAGTAATCAATGGGTATCAATATCCATTTGTGATAGGAAATAGAGATAGGATTTATCATCCCAATTAAGTATAAACCCCACTACATGAAGGGTTTATTGATCATAACTGGGTTTAGTAGCATGGCTAAATTCTACCTTTTCCCCATGAATAATTGGAATTTTTGGCATTTCTTAACTGACTTATGGTATTTTTTTCACATGGTCCATTATTAATATCCTACATACATGATATTTATCATGATGTTTTTAGCTAATAATTAAATGCCTATGGAAGAAAAATACATGTCTTAGATAATATTCTTGGTTAAGTGTCTCTTGACACATCAGAGTAGGTCTCCATAAAAGTTCCTTTTAAATAAGACTCCTTGGACTAGTATGTAGTTAGACCCCTGGAGTCTATAGAAATGAGTTTTATGTGTGGGAAGGCTATTTAGATATTGAATGGTTTACATAAATCAAATATGTTGATCACCTAAGATCTATCAGTCTTGAATTGGTTGAGTAGGACTGATTTAAGTGTGTCTTTCTCTTCTAATGGGACATTTGTGTATTGGGATAAATGCTCATAGATTCCTCTTCCTCTGATCACCTTTGTTGTCCTGACCTTGATGTCATACTCTAAGATCTTGGTGATCTAGTTAGCTTTTTTTATTTTATCTCTCCTTCTATGATATGCTCATGAATGCTAAAGTGGACCATGTATACCATAATTTTGCTACTTGTGACAAGGCACTTGAAATTTTTGATCCCCTTGACTATGGAACAATCTTATATTTCTATGAAATTATATTTCAATTCATACTCATACAATGTTATTAATTATAATGCAAATAGGTGCTCATTTCTTCCTTCCTCTACCTTTTGAGTTAAAATAGTTGCTAGGCTATGCTCACTCCCATAGACGTACATAACTAGTACAAGTGTAGTAGACATTACATCTTTGATTTTATAAAATTCTACTCTTCTTTTGGGATTCCACTTAAAGGCCTAGTCTTTCTTTAGGATCAGTGTGATCAGTCTCACCAATCTAACACAGTTAGATATGAACCTGCTAATGAAATTAATCTTTTTGAGGAAAGATTGCACTCCATTCTTATTTACTAAAAATGTTAATTCTTTTATGACCTTTAATCTCTTTTGATGAATGGATATCCCTTATTTGGATACCACATATCTAATCAACTTGCCTCATGGGACTCAGAAGATACATTTTTTCGGGTTG
Source organism: Torreya grandis (assembly GCA_037957365.1). Taxonomy (NCBI): domain Eukaryota; kingdom Viridiplantae; phylum Streptophyta; class Pinopsida; order Cupressales; family Taxaceae; genus Torreya; species Torreya grandis. Next base: position 316,420 of record JARHVA010002805.1, on the reverse strand, counting down.
AGAAATAACCTAAGTTCTTGACATTTTTGGAAAACCTTATGTAGATGGTCGAAGTGGTCCTCCTTTTTATTAAAAAACATAGTGAGGTCATCTACATAGATGAGGATGACATTATTGATTGTCCCTTAAATTATATGTCCATTACCCACTATAATATTTCCTTATCATTAGAGAAGCTAAAAGGCATCTTCATACATGCCAATTTTCCCTAATTTATGGTGAATATGGTCTTGTTTTGGTCTTCTTCATTCACCCATACTTGGTTGTACCCAAAGAATCCATCTAACAAAGAAAACATATCCACACCCACTTATATTTGGAGTATTTTCTCCATATAGGGAAGAGGGTAATGATCCTTCAAGGATGCCTGATTCAGGGTTCAAATATCCATACACAACTAGATCTCTCCACTCTTCTTTCACACAGGAACTAAGCTGGACACCCAAGTCAAATGATTAATTGGGTATATAATATTAGAGTCAACTAGTTTCTTAAGATCTTGGGTCATTAGGGATTCAATATTTAGGTTTACCAAACTTTATTTATATCAAATTGGTTTGGATCCTTCCACTAAGTATATAGTGTTCTAAATGACCTCGCAATCATATCCCTTCAAGTCAACATAAGTCCATGTGATGACTCTTTTATATTTATCTTAAAAATAAACCAACCACTCTTTATCTCTCTAGGGGATTTATTTTCTAACCTTTACCTTCTTCTTCCTCTAACATTGATCTCAAAGTAGTCACCCTTATTTATGATAAACTTTCACTTGTTTCTTACATTATCATAATCAAAAAGATTCTTCAGGGTAATGAGGCCCTTTGGCAACTTATTAGTCTTTAACTACATGATTTGGTCCCCATAATCCTCTTTAATATTTATTTGTAGTTGCTCCATGAATCTACATGATTATTAGAATAGCATGGAAATTTTAACATCATTTTTAAACACTTACTAATTTTCATCATTATTTAGGACAATAGGCCTAATGATTACCTATACTACTTGCTCATTGGTGAACAAGTCTATTGCTAGGTCAAATTGGGAACTAATCATTTCCATTATGTTATCCTCTACATTCATGGTCCTTGGGATAATCTAAATATTAAAGGCTTTGAAGGATTCAATTAGATCCCATATATGGAGGTGGTAGGATCTCATGCACACATTATTTTCAGTTGTTACACCTCTTACTTTCTTTACTATTAATTTGGAATCGCCAAATACCTTAAACCATTTAACACTTAGCCACTCAGTAAGGCTAAGGCCATGGACTAGCACCTCATATTCAACCTCATTATTTGCATAGGCAAATTAAAATTAAAATGCTTAGAGGGTTTCTCTTCTAGAAGGAGATGTTATTTGGATGCCAACTCTAGAGTTGGTATTATATTTTTCACTATTGAAATATAGTGTCTAGAATATGGAATCATCTTTAGGCCATGTACTCTGATCACTCTTCTTATTTATGACCTCAAGAATTTCATGGTCTTCATCATGGATGATGTAGGTTCCAAGGCTGGTGGCATAAAATTTTATGAATACGTCACTTTTTATGAACTCATTGACAAGGGATTCCTATTTTGGACTTCTAGCATCTATTACCTCTTATTCCTCAAGTATGTCCACATAGTCCATCTTTTTTCTTGAGAAGGAGGTGTATATTGCTTCAAATTTCATCAAAACTTCATTCACTATGTGTTCTAGGTGAAGTGGTTTGGAAAACACTTTCAATTTTTAAATATGCTTGGTCCTTAGGATCAGATGGGACCATTCCAATGATAAATACCATCCTATCTTGGAAATGAAGTCCCATGACAAACATAGCCTAAAGACATGTGGGATGTCTATCACTATGATGTCTTATGATACATTAATTCTAGGTCAAGAATAAAACATGAGTGGAAGAGACCTGATGATCCCTAAGGTTTGAACCTTCTTCTTATCCAACTACATCAGTCTTTTATTCAATGGCTCATACTTATATTTTAGTGCATATGTTATTTGTTTAGGCATCACCATTGTGTTCATACTTGAATCAATCATAGAGTTGAGTAATTATTTACTCCCCAATATCAACATTAGATATAAAGGGGTAGGTTTTGATTTATTTCGATGAATTCAAAAGGCATCTAGGGTTATGTGCTCATGTTATCTTCCTTCCCCTTTATCCTTGTGGGTTTTGTAGTCATTTTTCCTTGTGTAGGATTTTCTTATTTTTCTAAGGCTTCTTTTAGCAAATTCTTCTACTCAAGAATTGATAAGACATCTAAGAGGGAGATGTTAGTTAGAACCCTCGTTAGCTATTCCACCATGTTGTATGACTCCTAAGGTGAGACCTAAAGATATTTTACTTTATTATGTACTACCTCACTCTACTTTAGGTATGTCGAAGGTGAGGTTTGAGGTGTTGGGCCTCTCTCAAAGGTTACTTTTGGCCTTACAGTGGCTTCAAGGCTTTTAATCAATATTTTATTTGAGTGAGTGTAATAGTCTAATTGAACTTGTGGGGATTTATACATAGTAAATTTACTTATGTAAAATACATCATCATCCTCAATCTATGAGAATAATGCATGTTCCATGGATATCTATACTTCTTGTTCTAGGGACATCCCTTTCATTTATGCCATCAATACTACATTCTCAATCCTGAGAGACTAGTATGTGTAGGCTAAATTAAGGGCATTCCCTTATCATCATTATTTGGCTACCTTTTATTATAAGTTACCTCTTAGATATTTTTTTATTCCTTGAGAATCATTATAGGGAAAGCACCATGAATTGGAGTCATCTACCAAGTTATTTTGGTCAACAACTAGCTCTTTGTTCACATTAGGCACTACTATCTATAAGGGGTTTAATACTACAACCATCTAGTTTATGGGTTGTATTTGATCATTTGGATTTTAATGATTTAGAGCATGATGGTGTAGACTTTGTCTCTCCTAGTACTTGTTTTATTGGTATGGTGCTCTCCTTTCTTGGTAGTTATTGAAAGGGAGATTTAGAGGCATATTCTACTACCTTTTGATTTTAGTTATCTCATTAAAGAAGTTTTATAAGATACTCATCATATCATCCATATCCATGTCTAAGGAAGATTGAGAAGATATGTTTCCCTAAGTGGGTGGATACACATACATAGATGGTGGGGTTATTGAGGTCCTTGGTGATTCTTCTTATCGAGGTATTGATATTTTTAGGAACACGAACATTGGTAGACATGGAGATAAATTTCCTACATCTATAAAATTATTCTTAGACCTTACTATTAGATCATAAGTATCTAGTAGTGTTTAGTCTCTAAGGGATAGAATCATAATCATAATGTCTGAATTGAAGGATTTGAGATATAACATAATATCCATGCCTATGGGTAATCAAACCACTATTAGGATCCTTTTCCATGTCTTTTTAAACCTGGTGTTGAAGTTGATGAATGATTATTATATGCCTCTCTTGATGGTTATGAGTTTTTGTAGGGGGGATAATTAGTCTATTTTCTCAGTTAATTGCTCAAAGGATCTATCACATAAGTCATCCTAGGTATTGATGGAGTTGGATGGAAAATATTAGTACCAATAAAGATCCTCTCTTTTGAAATATGTGACTAGTATCCTCAAGGCTACATTCTATATAGTGACATAGTACATGGTACACATGTTTACAACATCTTAGAGATGTTCTAATGTAGTTTTCAAATCCTCTTTTGAGAAGAACTTTCAAGGAATTTATAGGTATGAGTTCTCATATAGACAGTGGTGTTGGTGGGATAAGTGGGATGCAACTATTCCATGATATGAAGTTCCTTGACAAGCCTTGAATAGTCATTTATTTATTTTGAATAATGACAGACCCTATGGTCCTTTGGCATGTTGTATCTACTATAGGTATTATTATCATGCTTAGATTCCTTATTATCTATGACCTTATCAAAGGCCATTGGCTCATAAATTTGGGATCTTAATTTATCATACTAGTAAAAAGGGTACCATTAAGTGTGCAAGAAAAGAGAAAATATTGACACCTAAAACTCTCACTCTAGGTTAAACAAACCCCTATGGTAAGCTTTACAAGTGTAGGACTAAGTGCAATCTATAAAACAATCTCTAGGATTTTAGAAGATGGATCTTTGTTCAGAGTTAGGGTTGAAAAAGGGAGAGATAAATGTAAATAAAACTAAACATAAAACTAAGGCAATGCATTGAGAGACTTAAAACACTTAGACTATAATTTCATAAAATATAACAAAACCCTTAAACATTATGTATTGTAAAGGAGCATAACGCATGAATTAAGATCTATAATGAAAGCAAAGATTGATACTATAGAATTATAAGAAAAGAGATAATAGATAGAGATAATTTCCCATCCAAATAGACACTGAATATCACATCCTCTTCATTTTTATATGGAAAAACAAATATAGAAGGCCTTGAGGAAACACACAAAACATCCAATCATACATATGAAGGGCACCTATTGATTTTGAAGAATGAAATAATGCTAACTATTATTACTCCCATTTTATTACAAATGATGGTATCAAAAAATCTAATACAATAAAAATGGTAACTAGCCCCTTCCAAAAGGAAAGAGCCTAGGATATATAGGCGAGAAGGCTTATCATGGGAATGACACATGGAGATCCCAACACTCATGCTCATCATGATTTTTTTATAATTAAAAGAGGAACTTGGGATCGTGAGTGTAGTTAGCCTTGAGATCCCTGATATGGCATGAACACTCTATTTTGTTAAGGCCATGATGCTCAAGATTGATGTAGTGAAGCCATGTGTACATCTTCATATTTGTTACTACTATTCCATGTTATTCCAAACTATGATAGACCAAATTTTTTTTGATAAGCATTGGATCAACACATGTCAAGATGGCACTCAATTAGATAAAAATGGCACTTCCTTGGTAATGTTGAGTGTGGGGTGCCATGTGTCAAGCTAGTACTCCTCTTAAAGGGAGGTAGATATTTTTTTTTCAAAATTGAGCAAGGGGATTCAACATTTTTAAGATGCATTCACCAAGAAAATGGGTTAGTAGGCCTATTTATATACTCAATAGCCAATATTGTTTCTTAGAGGTTTAACCCAAAAGGAAAAAGTCCTAGAAAAGCATAGAGCTACCATGTGTTGAGCTGACACTCCATAGGATTGAAAAGAGAGCCTTGCTAATTTAGATGAGCATTAGGTTGTCACATGGAAGGGGAGGATAAAGGCTGATACTTAGGTAAAATTTTAAAATAAGGCCTTAAGAAAGGAAGAGGTTGAAAGGAGAACTTCCAGAAGTTGTAGATGAGCTTCTAACTACATCGATCGAGTCCAAAACTAAAGATGAACTACTGTAAAATAATAAAACATCAATTTATATCCATAATACACATCCATTGGCTAGGATTATATTACTAATATAGTATGCACTATTGGTAAATATTCTATCTAGAATTAGAAACACAACTCTAGTTTGGAGGGAACTTGGTTGTGATGGAGGTATTTAGTCTTGTGTAATGTACTAAGTTTGTTTGGGTTGAATAGGAACATGTTTTTGACTAGTTAAAAACTATTTTATTAAAAAAACCCATTGTTGGCTAGAGGTCTATTGCTAGAAGTGTTGTATTTTGGCCCTTGCTGAATATGAGGCATTTATTCAAAAAAGGCAATGATTTCCTAGTGCGATGAGGCCCCTATTATTAGATGAATACTCGTTTCATGTTTGGTACTTATTAAATATTTAGCACTTTTTACTAACTATTCACTATTCTTTTTGACTGATTAAGATACATTTTTATTAGACAACATTTGAGATGGATTCACCACTTATTGTAATGACACATTAGTTTGTATCTATTGTTTTGTATCATTGGTTCCCACTATCGAGGTGGAATAGTGTTCACCACCTATTGAACTAGAGGATTGGTCATCCCCTATTACGGTGGAATGTTGGTCTATGTTGGGTAATTAACTACCTATTATGTGGTTGATGAAACAACCTACTATGGGGGAATAGTATTTTGTTACATTTATGAACTAGATGCTCCTACCCCCTACTATTGTGAAAGACTGAAGGTGTTTGTATGGTAAACTTGTTTTGAAGTGATGTGTTGTATGTGTAACCTGATTGGGTGTAGATTTGGATAAACTTGCATTTTATCCACCATATTTTGTAAAGGGTCTTTTATAAGAGCCATAGTTTCCTCCCCAATGACTAGGGTATTAAACATGCCCCCAGATTGGGTAATTTACATGAATGGGTTTGTGTTCATATTAGTATAGCCTGATGAGTCATTTTGAACCCTTTTTATGGATTTAATTCAATGAGTGGTGTATTTGAAATGGTTAGTGCATTTAGGTTTGTAGATAATTTGAGGTATGTTTGGTGCATTTGTGTTGTTTGGTTAATAACTTGATCTTTTAATTTTATAAGTGTAGAAATTTCTTGGCTATTCACTAATATGAGGGCTTAGTCATGGTTAGATGATGATTATTCAAATGTTTAATAGGCATTGTATTTTTATAAGCTCTAACCAATCAAGGTAAACTTTCATGTGGAAAGTTGGAGAGGAATTTAAAACCTAATGCTACTACTCTAACAAGGATTTCATCTCTATTCTCCAAAAGGTGATAATAAAACAAGTAAGGATCATATTAGGTCTACATTGGAGAAGTCGCATAGTAAAATTGTTCCATGATAGGTGGTACGCTAGTAAGGTATTGCATGGTTTGGTCTTTCTCTTGCTCTAAATAGGACAATGTGTTGGTAAGATAATGTGCTAATGGGTCATGGCACTACTCTATATAATAAACATCCTATGTGGGATATAGATCTATCTCATATATTATGTCATCTCCATAATGGCCTTGAGAAAAAGGATCACTTTTGACTATGTTTTCAATATTTGCATTATGCATGGTCCTACTAAAACTATAAAAAGGTATGGTTGAAGCAATGAAAAGAGTCTCATGAAAATATTGGTCTATTTTTGAAAATGTTTAAAAAAAAGTCTAAAATAGGAACTTCATCTTTGAAAAGATTGGTCTACCACTAAAAATGATTTAAACTTGGTCTAAAATGGAAACTCAGTTTATTACTGTAAATGTTTGAAACTTGGTCTAAAATAGGAACTTGGTCTAAAAGGGAAATTTGAAACAAACTTGGTCTTGGTCTATAATTATTAAAAAAACACACATGGCTATTGGAAATAGGTCTAAAGGTGAAACATGAAGCTAGTCTTGGCTAAGGTCTTGAATTAAAATTAGGTTTAATTTGGATTTTAAATGTGAAAATAGCTATGGACAAAGGTCTTGGTCTATCTAAAAGTTTTAAAAATGGTCTAGAAATGGTGTTAGGTCTTTGAAAAAAATCACAAAGGTAGTCTTGGGAATGAACTTATTTTAAGGAAAATGGTTTGAAAAAAAGAGTGTACTTGGTCTAAAAGGTTCTCATAATTAGAGAAACAAAGGTTTGAAATTATTCTAGGAAAATCAATTGGAAATAAAACTAAAATATTACTAGCTGATTGTAAATAGTAAAAAATTAAAGCCCATGTGATAATAAAGACTCAAATGTAAACTAGTTGTGGTTAGGTCTATACTTGTAAGTAAGTTTTCAGACTTGGTTTGAAAATACAACTTAACTCTTTTTAAAAGGGTCAAAGTTCTATGTGAATGACATAACTATGTTAGATTTTAAATTAGTTTCACATTTATTTGATGCTTGAAACTTGGTCTAGAGTAACTCCAACTTGTCTAGGTAAAAATGACCAACATAATAACACTACTTTGAAACAAAGGGAATAAATGGTCTAGGTCTTGTTTGAATAAGGAAAGTGGTCTAGAAATTTTTTGGTAGTGTAACACTTCTTTGGTAAAAGTGATGTGTATAACATGTGTTTGTTTGACTAGTTTAATTTTTAAAAGTAATTTTAGACTCAAAAAAATAAGTAAAATAAGAAGTATCACATAAGTACACACTCCTATCCTAAAATTTACATGGTGTATGCATAGTATCTACCAAAGTTTCCACTAATATATTAATCTTGAAAGGAATTAATTATTAATCCAAAAATAAAAGAATGCATTTAGGTAGAAGTTTTAAGTCCCCCTCTATCTCTTAAGAACTAATACATGGTAAGGAACTTAGAGTTCCAAATAAAATATACATTTGGAAAGATGTTCCACCATTAATGGGGTCAATTATTCTAAATTTTTGACTTGGCTTATATATATGGTCCATAAGTGCCTAGAAATAATTAGGCACAAAATTCATGTCAATTGGATCCAAATCATATAACTTGTTATGAAAATTATAGTCCTTTGCACAATGATTTTATTTGTTTAATACTTAGTGAATTCCAATGTATATATCACTACATGGCCTAGAGACCCATTATAATTTCCAAGATAACCATTCATCCACTATCTAATCCAATAATACACCTAATTTATATAACCCATTAGAGATTAGGGTTGGAATAATGTTGGGAGATGAAACCCCAAGTCAAAGCCCTCCTAAATAAGTAATGAGGAGGTGATAGAAACCCTCCCATAAGCCAATGTAAAAAATAAAATGGAGTAACAGGTGATTTTTTAGTCACCCAAGTCCCTAGGAACAAGGGGAGAGAATATGCAATATTTGTTCATCTTTTGACTCAATAACAAATAAAACATTACATTTTTGGTCACCCAAGTTCCCTAAAGGGGACAAAGCTAGAGCATATGTAAATGTTTTATGAAAATAAAACTAAGTGATAAATAAAGACAAAAATTAAAGTGATTTTAATATCTCTAAATCTAATGTGTTTGTTATTTTTAAGCACCTATTGAAATATGAATGAATTTTGGCCTTTGTTATGACATTAAAAGTTGTTTGAAAGGTTTTAAAGAACTAAATTAAGTGTGAAATGGTCTTGTTAATGCTGAAAAATCCTCTCTTTCACTTAATTCCATGAAAAAATCATTATAAGGTTGATTTCTGTTTGATTAATTGATGAAAATAGCTTGAAATTTAAAAAATTAGCCTTAAAAACTATTATTTGGAGTGATTTTTCAATTACACAGTCAAGTGTAAAGTATGAAAGTATAGGTAAATAAAAATAAAAAAACATATAAATCACTTACTAATAATTTCATAATTATTTGATAATTTCTTAACTACTTTGGATGATTTGATAGTTATATTTACCTATTTCGTAGTTGTCATTGATGAATTTGTAGTTTTCTTTTATGAATTTGTATCTCTCCTAGCTGATTTGACAATTATTCTTATCGATTTCACACTTTCTAAATGAATTTGTAGTTACAAATTTGTAAGGATTTTGTAGTTTTTCCTTTAACTTATAAAATCCATAGAAATAACATAGAAATTATTTCATAATTTTTTAATATCATTTCACAATTACTAGATTCAAAATGACAAATCATGAGACAAGTAAAAAAAACATTAAACTGATAGGATGATCTTGTAGTTTACCCTTATGAATTTGAAAATTAGTATTTCAAATTCTCAATTCTATAGGTCTATTTTTAAGCTAAGGTTTTTTCATGATTATCTAATATGAACTCACATTTATCTTGTATTATTTTGTTATTTCTAGCTTGAAATTCATACTTCCATAGTAGACAAATTTGTGGTTCCATATGCAAACACAAAACATAGAAAAGTTAAACAAAAATAGTAGAAACAAGTCATTAGTAAGTTTTTGTTGTCTCCTAAGAGGTCTAAAAGTGATCCTATGATGAGATTTGGGTGTGTGGTATCACCAAACATGTCAATATGTATGTAATAGGAATCCAAGGGAAAAGATGTATTACTCATTCATTAGTTGAATTAAACATCAAAACACCAAGATTGCAGTAAAGAATTCCCAAGCCTAGATACTAGGGGGAGATTCATGATAATAATACAAAATGAAACATAACTAAAAGTATAAAAGATAAATCAATTTCACCTTCTTTATATTTCTAAATTATTTGTTGAATGATATTTTTCTTGCTCAGCTTGTGTCTAAATTGGAGTTTTCTTACGTGTTATTGCTATATGGGAAAAACCTCCCACTTATCAACTATGGTTTTAGCTTTGGAATGTATGGATAATGAATATTCTCTTATTCAATTTGGTATTATAGCATTACACATAAAAAACTTATAAGAAGTGAATTTGAGGCCTTATACTTATAGGTTTCAAAATAACCACAACCTTAGTTAGGTCTAAGCTGACATTGGGTCAATCTTGGGAGGATAAATGCAATAAATAATGTCCTTAAATATGTATTTATGGAGGAAAGTATCAACATTTATCCTTTGTAAGGTATTTATGTTGAAATTTTTGAATTATTGACTATGAAGATGATTTCACCAAAACATCATTTACCTTTGATATTTTTTGAATCTTGAATTTTGTAAATTATCTTTTCACTAATTCAAAATGGTTTATTTAAGTAAGCTTTTAATTTGATCTTCTTGTTTAAATAATTCTTCTTAGGCTTTTGGTCATTTCAAAAATTTAATCAAGTGCCCCACTAAATTAGCCTAAAATGTTAGTTTGTTAGACCACAACCTAACTGGGGATGAATATGAGGGAGGTTATCATTGTGTATAGGGTAATATCCCAAATAGGGATGCCAAAACATAATTCTAGGCAATTACATCCAATGTGCAGTTGAATTTGGGATGTTAAGTGATTCATTGGATCAAATTTCATAGTTTGGTATAAATCAATCTCTGAAATATATTTGAGACACTAATGTGGATAAAAAAGAGTGTCTACATATTTTCCTTCTAACCTCCATTTTGTAGGCTTCTAAAAGAGGCTTTCAATCTTATTTGTGTTTGTACTAAATTGGTTTGCTTCTCTATTTTTGGTTTTTGATAATATTGGAGTCTCTTTAGCATTCCTTTTTTATTTTTTATGTCTTATAGTGATTCACCTCATTTTTACTTATCTTCCTTTATTTATATCTTATTGGTTCATTCACTTTTTTTTTGTTGTTATATTTTAGAAGTGAATCTCCCAATAAGGAAATCCCTTTATTTAAAATTGTTTCATATTCTCACTCACTTGTACCTTTTAAATCTTTTGCATGTTATTCCTCTCATTTTCTTAATATAATGGTTATTCTATTCATTATTATCCTCTCAATTGTTTTATTGGCTATGTGTCTCATCTGTATGTGGTGTTTTGGTTCATATTTGGTTTGATTTTAAACTTTAACTATTTTTTATTCTTGAATACTTTAATGCCTTCTTGTACTCATTCAAAAAGTTAACAATCAAACACATTGATAATATATTCATTAAATGTGATGCCATTGGTAAGTAATTCCACTTAAAAATAAAATTACTATCTTTTTCATGAAATAATTACACCTTTTTAAAAAAAAAAGTGGCATAAATCTTATTTATTCAATCCTTTCAAATTTTCAAAAAAGAAGAAGAATCTTTTATCTATCTTACCTTGTTTTCATCGAAAGAGGTTTAATATTAGAGGTTTATTACTAGCCTTTGTTTATGAGTTATCAAAACAAGAATCAAAATTTTTTCAATGCATATATGAATTAAATTATTCTTTCTTTTTTAAAACCATAGTTAAAATTTCCAAAATGCCATTAAAAGTTTTTTTTAAACCACCAGTTCTCATATAGATAAGAGGACTTACTTTTTTCTTGGTTATCCACACTAATTCTTTTTAAAAATAAATCCATAGCTTTATTTTTTGAATGCATTGTGATTGAATTTTTATTGTGGACTTACATTTACAAGTTAAATTTCCATAATTATTTGTAAATTGATAAATGCATTGATCTCTTATTATTTTTTATTATGATTTGAAGTAAAATTCCAAAATAGTTCATTTCAAAGCTTATTATAGATTTGGAATATTTACATGAATTATCATTTTAGTCATGAAATTTTGATGGTTTTAATCACTTTTTCAAATTTGATTAGTCTTGAATATTTTTGAGGTAATTTGAATGTGTATCTTGTTAGTGTAATGATTTTAAAATTAGTCATATTTTTAGCATTCAATAAAATTTTAAAAAATATATGATTTTAAAATTTATGAAATTAATGCTATTAAACATCAAATATATTGTAAAAAATTGACAAAAGTGTTTTGTAAAAATATTTTAATGCTCACACAGAGAATATGCAAATTTGTATCTACACTTAAAATGAATTTTTTTAATATTTTCACATGACAATGCCTATAATGATGATATTAAAATTGATTATTAAAAAAACATATTTCAACACTCCACATAACAACCCATAGATTTAAAATCATGAAAATTATGGGTTACTCACGTGGTGGGCTTAGTAAGTGTGAACCTAGTATTCTTAAACCTCTTTTTCTTACTTTTTATATAATTTATAAAGATCTTGATTTTAATAATTTGACTACTTCTCATGTGCATTTGGAATCATATTATTCTCCTCATTAAATGAATTATAATACAAATCCTTTTAATTATAATGATTCTAATGACCATGATTTGGTTTAATATGATAAACCTTGTTTGCATTATGGAAAACATAGGAATCTTATCTCTAAATGTCAAAAATTGGATCCATGTAAATCCACTCATGATGCTTTACATTGTGGTAGAATGACTAAATATTCCACCTCCAATGTTAAGTCTATTTTTATAACTAAATAAAATGCATATTCTATAGACTTTTATGTGTCTTCATGTGATACTTATTCAATTTTACTTCATGGTGAATATATTTTTCAAGTGACATCTTCTCTATCTCCTTTTAAATAAACTCTAAATCTTTATGCATTACTTGGTTTTATGTTAAAAATGGAATATGCTTTGATTGAATCTTTATATATGTAATATATATATATATATATACAACTTATAATACTTAGTATCCAATCTTAGATAAGGTAATCAAATAACATTTATTTTGATACTTTGTATATTGAGGGCATGAGAAAATTGGATTTACTATTCCTAACCAAACGATATCTTATCACATAACACTAAATGAGAGAGTTACAAAGCCTCTAGTAAAATAATAATATGAAATAACTTTAGATATGTATTTTAATACATAACATAAATTTAATATAGTGCTCACCAAACCTTGTGGCACAAAGGGGGATGGTTTAACACAAATAAATAATCAAGGGATTATGGTAGGCAAATGAGGGTCTAGATCACCTAAGGTAAAATATGGAAAGAAAATAAGACCCTATTATAGGTAAGTATTTATACACTTTAAACCCATTACTTTGTGAAATATCTATTTATATACTGAAATAACAAAAGTTAAAGATACTTACCTTTAGATAAACCTATCAAGTCCCAATCTTTCCCTTAGTTTATAGTGTTTTTCAAGAGGTTTTTGTTGATTTTTAAGTATCAATTATATAAATAATATTTAGGATAAAATATTCTTACTTTAAATTTAATAATTACCATAAGACAAAATATCTTCCCTCCAAGGCAAACCCTAATCAATGGCTCCTTCAAATATAGATGTAGCATAATTACAAGCTGTAATAATGTGAAAATGAATGTTCTTTATTATATTGATATGAAGGTCATATTTATAATAAAGGATGGGTTCTCACCCTTTTATAATTTTGGATAAAATGGTCAACCATTATAACCCAATTTTAAAAAAACACTACTATTAGGCTTCAAACTAGGTTATCTAAGTTGCCTTAATTTTATAACATGCATTTTAGCTTTCATAATAATGTTGACCAATCATAATTAATAGGAAATAAGGGTGTTTACTTAGTTATCATCTATTTTGAAGGAAAATTACTTAATAAAATTGGTAAACATGGTTTATTTACTTGGGGATATGAATAAACAAGATTATTAGTTTATTTAGATTATGATAGTGAGTTTAGGTATGATAGAATTAACCAAATTTTTTGAGAAGCACCAATGGTCTTCCCACCCATTTCTTGTTGCACCCTTTAATATATGCACTTAGAGAGATTAAAACTCAACAAGTTATTACAAGAGAGAAAGTGTCAATAAATGATAAAATTTATAAATATTATGTGTATATGATGCAAAGGATAACTAAAACAATCTCACTCTCTTGACTTATTATTGATGTCAACTCTCTCAAGGTTATAAGATTCACTTGATCAACCAATGACTAAAGGATTCTCAAAATGTTTATGGTTATCCTCTACATCATTTGGTATCAGAGCTTAAGATCTCTTGGGATGGTAGGAAGAACACATCGTAAGAAGAGGAAAAGGAGAAAAAATAACTCAAATGAGGTTTCAAGAAGTAGAAGCATTGGTAGTTGAAGTGAGAAACTTGTAGGAAAGGTTTCAAGCCATGGAGTTGGCTCAAATAAGAGAGATGAATTGAGGTGATGTTAGTAATAGAGAGGATGATATTCCTCATGAATAAGTAGTAGAGGAATGAGATGAAGGTAAATTTTTAAAAATATTAATTAGATTAGTTCTTGGAGTGACTTCAAAACCCAAGCTAGAGGTACCCATGTATGAGGGTAGTCTTAATGTGGAAGAGTTGTTTGATTGGATCATATCCATGGATAACTAATTCAATTACAAAGAGGTGAATGAGACAAAGAGGGTAAATTTTTTATTAATAACGATAAATTTTCATGCATCTTTATGGTGGGATGGCATACAAGAAGAGAGAAGAAGAAGAAGAGGAAAACACAAGATAAGGTTATGGGATAGAATGGTGTCCAAGATGAAATGAAAACTCATGCCTAAAGACTATTAGAACCACTTATTTAGGAGGATATAAAACTTGGGGTATAAATATATGATATTGAAAGAGTACATATAGGAATTATAAAATTTGACCATTCGATCATGACACATAGAAGAGGATGTTAATAAAGTTGCTATGTACACAAATGGCTTGAAGTTTGTCATTTAAGATGACATAAGAATATTGACACCGAGAAAAATTAAAGAGGCCTATCAATATACATTATGGGAAGAAGATAAGTTTACAAGAATTCAAATTCAACTAAGCAAAGGTAGAGATAGTATAAGTTATAGAGGTAGAAGCCAACAAAAATGAAGAGGAAAACCATGTAATTAAAGTCAATGGCAAGGTCAAATAAAAGAAGTGGGTAGTAGTTCAGAGAGTTCAAGTTCATAAAATAGAGTTGAATATCATTTTAGAGGTGGAAGATCATATGTTAGAGGAAGATACAATAATTGGTTTATAGGTAAGTGCTTCAAGTGTAACCAATTTGTAGGATATAGGTCATATGAGTGTCTAGAAGATGTTAAAAAAGGTAGCTCTTAGAGTGAGATTAGAAACTAAGGGGTTAAACAAGAAGAGGAGAGTGTAGATGTATTTCCAAACTATGTAGAGGAACCTAAAATAGGGCAGAACTTGGTGATGAAGAGAGTCCTTCTAAAGACCTGCTATGAGGAGAGAGAACCACCATAAAGGAAAATGTTATTCAAGACCACATAGTAGAGTAAATGTATGTGCTTTAAGATTATATTTTATAAATATAGTATGGATAATATAGTGTCTTAATTTATGGTGTATAAACTAGGATTATAAACTCATAAGTATTCAAGTCCATACAAGGTCTCTTGGATTCAAAATAGTCATCAAGACCTAGTGAATGAATAGTGTTATGTAGACTTAAATATAAGTGACTATAAGGATATAATATTATGTGATTTCATTCCCATTAATGTTTTCCACATTATTATTTGGATACCATGGAAATATGATAGGTCTTTGTAATATGGGATAACTAACACTTATACCAATTAGAAGGATGGCTACAAACACACACTAAACCCATTGAAACAAAAACAAGCATGGAAAGAGACACCCAATAGTGTCATGATGTTTTGAGAGACAGAGTATTTACCAAATTAATTAAATTGTATCAAGGATGAAAAAATCGTGATATTTGAAAGCAAGAGCCAAGGTGAAAACCATGTAGTATAAGTTATCAAGGAAATGGAAGAAGAAGGTGTAATAGATAACAAACATTTTTAAGTATTGAATGCAAACAACATAGAGTTGTTAAAATCAAGATAACAAGGTGAGTTTATCTCAAATGAAAATATGGTAGGTTTGTTTAAAAGTTTGTCCTATCACATGTATTTTATACAATGCAAGGAGTCTCTAAAAGAATTTATTGAGAAGGTGGACATGTTGAGAGAATTAGCTATGGATAAATAAGTCATTGACCAAGAAAAGAGTGAATAGTAGTAAGAGGTGGAAAATTAAATTTTAGAGGTTAATAATATTTTAAAAAATAAGAAAAAACAACAGTAAATACTCCCATGAATACTAGATCCAAACATAGACAAGACAAGCATGCAAATGCAAGAGTCTAGTTTCTAAGAAGATAAGGAGGATATTGTTTTAATTGAATTATGTGTTTCATGTGATTTTTTTTTACAAGATAATAAATATGTGTTTAACATTATCAAGTGGGAGATCAATGTGCAAGGATTTGACCTCAAAGGAGAAAATAAGGTGATGTTGGTCAAAGCACAAGGAGGTCTATGTTCCACTCATAGACCTTGGGACCTAGGAGGATGTACCATTACATAGTTGGAGTGAATATGATAAAGATATGTTGAGGAAAAGATAAAAATTATTTGACAAACTTTCATGTAAATTTTCTTTCACACCCTAATAGTATGATGTAGGAGCATCATCACTTGAATTGTGTTATATAGGACATTTTTCTTTAATCAGGTATTTTGAGGTTAATTAGCTTTTTTAGAGTGCGTAGAATGGTGTTAGGAGTATTTACATACACTTGTAATTTTTTACAAGTGTCTATATGTGTCCAAGTATATTATTTCTCAAATTTGTCATTTTCCTACCAAATTTATAATTTGAATTTATGAAAGTTTTTAGTCCAGTTAGGAAGTGTAATAGTACTTTTAAGGAAAAATCAAGGTGGCCAATGATTGGGAGATATTTATATAATAAACCATATGTATAACATGGGTATTAAACCATATTTTTATATAAATCATCTTGGTAATTATTTCAAAAGTACCAAACTTGCTAGTTAGTGATCGTTGGAAGGTCAAAAATTAGCTAAGGTAGTTATAGTTAATGCAAAAATCATATGTTTTTTGGGTTTTGGAGTTGGTTATCATAATTAATTTTAAATATAAGGTCAATTATCTAATAAATTATGGATGCATTTTCTAAATTTTGAAAATAAGAGTCTGTAACTTTGTATTCCTATGTGTGTATATGGAGGATGGTATTTAAAACACTTGAAGAATAAAGATATAATATTGATATACTTTTAATGTCTAAAAATGGAGTTGGTGAGTTATTTATTACTTTTTTAATGTTATTGAGTAGTTAATATGATTTTTTTCATGTTAATTTGCTTAAATAACTATACAGACCTATGTAATGATACTTGCATAGACAATCAATATATACAGTATTATAAAAATGTGTGGTAGAGATGTTGAAGAGTGTGGTTATTAATTAAAAAAGGTGAGCAGAGTTGATATAGAACATTTTAAATCTTTTAAATATTTATAAACAATTATTGGTGGTCTAAGACTCAATATCTTACCCCCTAAACCCTATAGATTGTGATTGTCTACACTTTGAGAGTTAAAACATTGATTTTTTATTGAGCAAAAGTTTGAAGCTAGAGATCAAACACTTGGATATGTTTTATGTATGTGTATAATACTAATAAAAATCATCATATTATTTTTTAAAGTGGATATAAATGGAAAATAAATAAATTTCCTTCTCTCTGGCTCTTATTATCATTGTGAACCTTGCACTAGGGTTTGAGAAGGAAAATACATGAATAAACACTTTTCACTAGGGGAATTTCTTAAAATTTGTTAATTTTATAGTTTTTCATGTTAGGTAAGTGATTTTGAAGTTTTTTTTAATGTTTTCATATAGATACATACCATTTTGGATGATTGTGCATAACAGAGTGTGAAGATGGCCTAATTAAGACTGATAGTGACCTAAAAAGTACTAGAAGAAGGTCTTCCAAGAAAAATTTGAATGTTACAATTTATAAAAAGGTGATAAAGGATATAATGTGCCATGAATTTTTTTTTATCATAATTAATTTTTATTGGACTAGACAAGGTGAAACAGCCCAAAAAAGGCTACTAGGATTGTGTAATAAGAAGGCAAAAGTTGTGTAGGAAGAATAAGAAGTAACGAGGGGGTTGATGAATGGAATGAGGGGTATGAGGAGACTAAAATGATCATGGTAAAGATGTTAATAACAAAAAAAAATTATGATAATCCTTTAGTCATTGATTTATCAAGTGAATCTAAGAACCTTGAGAGAGTTTGCATCAAAAATAAGTCAAGAGAGTGATATTGTTTTGGTTATCCTCTGCATTAGCATACATATTCCACACCTGAAGATCATCATGTGTCATAAAATTGTAACATGGGAAGGTTATTTAAGAAATAAAATACCAATGAAAAAAATTGATCTAAAAAGGTGTAATATAAAGTGAAAAATAAATGAAAATAAATAACTTATAAGTACATACCTTCACATACCTTGTTGCTATGGAATAATAATTGTGATAAGTACATAAAAGAGTCATTCAGTGTGTAGAAAAAGATATGGATCTAAAAAAAAAAAATTAAATTTTTTACAAAAGTATTTAGTTAGCATTGAAAAATTCTTCACTTTTTTTTAGGATTCTAGAACTTCATTTGGTTTGTCAAAAGAGTTTACAAGAAAAATGTTATGAGAAAAATACATAATTTTTCAATAAATAAATAGAAATTTAAAAATATACAATTTTATTATAAAAGGGTAAGTAGATATTATATTGTACATTTATCAATTTTGAAAATTGAAGATCTACGTAACCAAAATTAGCGATAAGAGATAAAATAACTTGAATGCAAAAAGGACAAGATGGAAGATGTATCACAACTACTATCAAAATAATCTAGGTATGGGGCATATTTAATACTAATTTTTAGAATTTTAGTATTAAAATGAACTAGGCTTGTAAAATTAGGTGTTGGGGAAAATCTATGTAACAAAATTTACCCCCAAACAATTAGTAATACAATAAAAGTTACCATGAATAATGGGCATAATTAGAAAGGTAAAAAATTAGGTCTAGGGCATTAATGATGAGCTAGTTAAAAAAACACCACACAAATTGAACATGTTCAACATGAATGACTTAGTTGAATTGGGAAGGTTTGGGTAGGTGGTTGACTACATATCAGTTGGTTGACCCATTTATAAATTAAAGTGGTTGGCTTCCTTAAATTTGGCCAACCTTGTTGAAATGATTAAGGGTGGCTAGCGACATACACCATGGCCAACTACACTAGTTTTAGAGTGGATGACTTATAATAAAATATAGATTACATTGTTAGATTGAGGAATTATGGTTAAAAACGTGTGATATGGCTAAATGCATTAGTTTTCTATATGTATGACTTAGTTGTTAATATGGCCAACCTAGTAGGTTAAGTGTCTAATTGCATATCTTTTGACCAACTATGTTAAGTCAAGTGTCCAGTTACATAGTGCTAGGTATACTTAGGATAAAAATAATAGTGGTTGGTGTAATATATTATATGCTTGAGTTATCTAATAATGATGAATAAAAGGAAAATTAGGTTGATGAAGGAATTAAGTATATTAATTTATTATATTTTGGGTTTTTAAAGTATGTTTGATTATTATTTAGGATAAAACTTTGATACATGCTTTCTTGCTTGATATTTTTCAGAGGTGAAAATACTCTAGAGATTAGTATATGTAGTTTGGATACATGATATATTTGATAGATTACATGTGGAAGATTGAGTGAAGTTGATCAAATTTGGTTTTGGTGGTATTATGGAGATGTTATAAATTTCACTTAGTGTGGAGTTAGTTTTCATGTTCTTAGGATTATAATAATGACTAACACTTTTAGGTGGGTGGTGGATGGGAATATCATTGAGGTAGGTATCAATATAGAATATTTAAATGCATCGATGGAAATTCTAATTGTAATATTTATTGTGGTTTTTGACACACCAGAGATAGATGTAGAGAGATAAACATTAGCCTTATCGATGATGAGATTTGAGAGATACACTTGTGGGGAATTGAGACTGTACCTATTTCATGTATATGTGTCTACCATTTTGTATGTATATAAGGCCATTATTGGACTTATGATAGCTTATGTGATCCATCACAAGTTCGATGGGAAGGCTATACTATATATTATTTCATTGTGCTAGTCCATTTTGGAGTAAGGCATGATATATAATGATCTGGGTGTAGTTAGTGCATTATTTTTATTTTATTGTATCATAAGGTAGATGATGGTGGGCCTCATTATATTATTTATTAGTTGGATTTATGATATATTTTTGATATATCAGCCTGCATGATTATTACATGTGGTAGATCCCACCTTGATGTTTGTGTAGTGATATACATGGGACCATATTTTATGTGTTATACTACATGCCACACCATTCTAGATTATCACTCAAGAAAATATTATTTAGCAACCATATCAGGTCATGATGGATGCTTGGCCCTTGTGACCATGTACCTTTTAGGAATGGGTTCAAGTGAGGATTACACAACTCTATTCTTGGTTAGTAAAACCACATATAGTGCCTTGATTACCAAGAAATTTTAGGTTATCACACTTGTAATATCCTATAATAGTGTCAACATTATGGTTATGACAAGTGATGGAATGTCATGGTGTAGGAGGTATGGAATTACCATAATATGTGCTCAACATATGACTATGCTAGATGAGACTTATGATATGGTAGTGCCAGTGATATTGAGGGGATCTAAAAATGGCTAGAAGAGGAGGATATTTAATTTTTGTTCCATAACATTATATATTATATAAACCACCATGGTGATAAAAATAGAGGTAGGCTCCAATACAAACACATACACATCCATAAGTTCAACTATAGGCATGACCATAAGCACCACCATATGGAGATTCAATTATGTAGTTTGTGTTGAATTAGTTTATTATGAGGTAGATTCTTAGTGGACCAAACCATGACCATGTTATTCAACCCAACCATTATAGAGGTTTCAAACTACTATGGATCCATGCTTCACAAGAGGTACTTGGTGGTCAAGTAAATGGAGAAACTATTGGTGAATAAGTTGTGTTTGGTTAAAATTATGAGAATACATAGATAAAGATACATGATACATAGATGTATGATCTTGGAGATATATATGTGAGATATTATTTAATTTTAGTTTGAATTTTATATATGTTATAGTGGAGACAACTATATGAGTGACTATGGCTGAGAGATCCCATAATGATATATTAGATGACATGCTACCTCACTATGATACTACATAGATGATTAATCCTAGAGTGCCTTAAACACCTACTATTATTGGAGTTGGTGAGGCAAACTCAAATATATAGATACTTTATAATGTAGTATAAGTAACTTTACTACCAATATTGGGTGATGGGTAGTTATAAACATGGATATAATTGGATAAAAAGTGAGCTAAACATTTAGAGATAGCTAGATAGTTGGCATAGGTGTAGGGCTATGTGGCCCATCTATAGATACATGTGGATGGACTATAGTCATGGATAAAGTCACTATAATAGACTATAGTCATGAATATATATATATTATTTTTATGACTCATGGATGTTATAGATGTATTTATTTTATTTCTAGCACGTGTTGATATTTATATATTCTATGGAAATTTACAATGACGAGTTATTATTTTCTAGTAAATGTGAACAAATTCTTGGTAGAAAATAAAAATAAAGAAATAAATTAATAGAGGAGATTATGAGTAAATGAAAGTGTGAAACCAAATTTTAAAATATAACACATGCGAGATATATCTAAAGTGAATACAATATAATTAAAAATATAAGAAGACATGAATGAATGTGAATAATAAATATTAATGTAAGGTAAAACACAAACAAAGATATGCAAAATAAGAAATATCAATGTAAGGTAAAAACATAAATAAAGATATGAAAATAAGAAATGTCAATGTTATTAATTATATGAAAAATCTTTAAGCCTAAAATGGATGCAGATCCTATTGGGATAGATAGAGTTAATAATATTTAAATGAATAAGCACAAGGGTGATAAACAAATCTATAGAAAGGTCAATTAATTATAAAACTTAGATAAATCATATACTGAATTTATTTTGATAAGATATTCTAAAAATAAAAAGTATAGTTATGATAGATATTTCAGTTATAATGAAAATAAGATACTTATCTAGTTATTATGCCAATACATATTTAGATATAGAACACGTAGGAAGCAGACTAACAGAATATTCTAGAGTAGTCACCAAATTCTTAATTAAGTGCCTCTGTATACATGGGCACTTACATTAACCTAGGATGGTTACATTAAGGTTAGTGTCCTGATTAGACATAGGTGTTTAATACATAATAAATACTAAAATAGAATGTAACCACCTATATGATTCTAGGTTCATCATCACCTTTACTTTGATGAATTCAAATCTATGTCCTAGATTGTCACTCATAGTAAATGATATAAACCTTTGTTCTTCATATTTATAGTGGATGTGGTAAGAATGGGTTAGTGGTAACATGGTATCAAGATACCACAAACACCCCTAAATCTATTATCACTACCTACTATCCAATACTCTGAAGAGGTCTTCACTCTTATCTAGTTCTCCCTTACATGTTGGCTTGTGTGTGAATCATGTAATGTGTGATAAGCAAGTATAATATTGACCTAGCTTGTAACTTAGAAAATATAGATCTTGGGTTTCTCCTTTAGTAATTTAGACATGTAGATGTGTTTTCCCTATGAGTGATATGGAAATAGGATAAAATAGGAAATTTTTTCTCACTTAAATTTTTAATATAATGATTTTTATAAGTTACCTTGGTATATGCTTGGTGACGAATGAATGAGGGTTGATATTATACTTATACTAATACATTTGGATAATATATCACATAAAATCACTTAGGTTGACCATTAAGATATGTTTCATCTTAAAATTATATGACTTTAATTAATTATAAACTTGTGTCAAGTAAGGACACTTATGTTAACATAGGCATGTAACTAAGACACAAGTGTTTAAGAAGTAAAAAAGTAGGTATAGGTATAGAACTTGTAGAGGTATAATATGAAAAGGTTTCAAGAATTTTTGGAAATATATAAGGCTTGGTTCATCAACATAATAATGGTTGGAGTAAGAGATAGACTAATGGGAACAAGAGAGAGAATTAGGACTTGTAAAATTAGGAAAGTTATAGAATAAAGAGTAACAACAAAGGTCTAAGTTTTAGAAGTGTATAATACTAAGGTGTTATATATTTCATAAATATCATATACATCCCCCCCCTTTTTATATTAATGAAATTATTACTTTAAAGGTAATGGATTTGTGTTGGGTGTATATAACACATGTTGACTTTGCTTGAGTCCAACTTAAGTAATTTTTTGGTGACTGAACTAAAACAAGAGTAGGTTATAGTATATAATCAATGAACATAACCTTAAATTAAAATTATTTAAATTTAAGGAGAGAAAGGTTTAGGAGTATAGTTATGTATTGATATAACCATATTACCTTTTATTAAATTCATTTGAAACAAGTATCATTATGGATCATTGAAGTTGATATTACAATAAATATAAATCTAGAAAGTGCATATCTCTCTCTCTCTTTTTTTTTTTTTTTTTGTGTGTGTGTGTGTGTGTGTGTGTGTGTGTGTGTGTGTGTGTGTGTGTGTGTGTGAGAGAGAGAGAGAGAGAGAGAGAGAGAGAGAGAGAGAGAGAGAGAGAGAGAGAGAGAGAGAGAGAGAGGGGGGGGGGAGAGGGAGAGAGAGGGGGGGGGGAGAGAGAGAGAGAGAGAGAGGGCCCATGCCACTAACCTTAGATAAAAGGTGTATCAACCCAATCATACTTATAACCTAGTTAGTGTGAGTGAACTAAGTCAACTCACACTATCAAACTTGTGATTTTAACCTAAAAACTTGGTAATATTAATTTATTTAATCATCTCAACCATACAAAAAAAACCAACTACTATAATATATTGGCTTAATATAGTATATAAAATTTGAACTTGGTGGCTGGTGATAATCCTTGAAAGTGTTATGAATCTGATTTGATTTTATAGTATTAGGTACATATTTAATAACATATGCACCTTATATGTGTCTCATGTTGAAAATATGTATAAAAATCATACCAATGTATAGAATTATACCATAATTATGTATCTAAATCATATATTTATTCAATTTGGCTAATTTGAAATTGTGTACATGTGGAGAACATAGTTCCAAATCATGTTTACACTATAATCTGAAACTAAAAAAACTAATATGAGTGTCAATGTGGAGTAAATGTTTCCAAAACATTCCCTCACTATAAATTGGAGATGTTTAATACTCACTAAGTGTGGATAACATGTTTACAAAATATGCCCTCACTGAAACTAAGAATGTGAACATGTGGAATCCATGCCTATATTACATTCCCCCACTAAATCTAAAACTATGAATATATAGAATCCATGTCTATATGACATGCCCCCGCTAAATATATAATTTTGAATGTCTAGAATCCATGCCTCTATGACATTCCCCCACTGATATGCCCCCACCATTGAGGTGAGGGAAGATATAAATTGGTAGTTACCTTACCTCAAAAGGAAAAGATAACCATATATATGTGAATGAACCATGTATCATATAAGAGAACATGTTTAGTTAAACTCAATATTAAAGTGTATAGAGTGTGATCACATCAAGGCATAAGATTCATGATAATGAACATAGAAATGTCTAGATAGTAATAGTACAAAATAAAGAAGAGATAAATGACACCAATAATAGCACTCAAAAGTGAATCAAATGATAATGGTCTAAGGAGATTGTAAATAAGGGGCATCTTAAAATACCACACAATCAAATGGACATGACTTAGTCAAATTTCAACAAAGGAATAATGGCATATTTAAAGGTACATGAAATAAGCAAATACATATTCAAATGTAAAATAGGAAAACAAAGGTATGGGGGCCACCACAAATTGAGCATATCTATATTTTTTACAAATAAGACAATAGTAAAGCAAGACACTTAAGGAAGTGCATATATGAAAACATATGAAAATAAAGTAAACATATCATAGTATCTCATGAATCAAATGTGTTAGTAAAAAATTTCAAGTACATAACATATCAAGTATAATGTTAAAGATAGAAACATTGATAAAGGCATGTGTAAGTATATATAAGCTCAAACATAATAATTTAAAGTGATGATAAAATGATGTAACTAGGATGAATCATGATCATAAAAGTGGATAAGCCCATCATCTTAAGGATGTGATTATAGGGAAATCATATTGGGATATTTACGGTAGATGTGTTTTCATTGATATCAAGTAGCATTGGTGATGACAAAGTGGTCTAATAGGTTAGAGTGATGGAGCATGGTGGTCTAATGTGTATGGTACAGTGTGATGCTTACATGAAGTTTGTTTGGATAAATGTATGGTGGCATGAAGCATGGTTAGGAGATAAATTTGATTTGAATATACATGATGGACATGTATAAGATGATGATAGGTTATTTAAATGGATTCTAAGTGGTTGTAAGAGGTTTGCAAGATAGTTTGGCCATTGGCCTAGTTGTCCTAAATGGACTATTGAAGCCCTTATAAATAGTCATGATGATATTCTAAGGTGGAAGTGATTGTATGAGCATAATATATGATTTATTAAGTTTATTGAATTATTTTGACCATTTATCATTTCCATAGATGAAGAGGAAAAGTAGAAAGTTGGTATATATGTTCTTGGACTTGCTTTCAAGGTGGGATAGTGGCATCTATTGAGTGGTGTTGTGATATTTTCATAGTTGTCATGTTGTTGAGATGGTTTTAAAATTTGGACTAATATGTCACAAGGTGTGTGCCAAGTTTCATATTAATAACTAACTAAAAAAGTTATAAAAGTGCTTCCAAGGCTTTAATGGGTGATAGAAAGGTGTCTACTGAGCTTGAGAGGAATTTTCTCATACTTGTTGGCATGTCCAAGGTTTGCATGGGGACTTGATACTTTTAGATAAAGTGTAGAGCATTCCTAAGAAGTTTTTACTGACATTGATTTAGGGGTTAATGGGAACAACTTTATGAATGATCAATAAGAAGCTAAGGAGGTTTTTGAGTGATAAAACCCTAGTCTTAGACTTGATTTGAAAGATCTTGATTTTTGGTACCCAATATGATGGTTGAAGATGAGGATTATTATTGGAGGTTTTATAGGACTCTTATTGGTTTTTTTGAATGTATTTTTAGTCTCTTGACTATGTGTGAGCCCCATAAGAAAGTGTTTATTTACAATATTTTTGATATTGTGAGAGATTTATAAATATGATTAGGGGAAATAATGGATGTGTAATGAATATTATGAATTTCCCAAATGGATATGTAAATTTTAATTGAGATTCATCTTTCTATGTCAAAGTTCTAGAAGTTGAAAGTTACCCAGTTTCTAGAGGCCTAAAGAAGAAAATAATAGTCTAAAGTAACCTTTTTGGTAAGGCTAGTTTGAAGTTATTCAAGATCATTTGAGATATAAAAAGAATATGGAGTTTAAGTATAAGTATCCTAGTTGAATTATTATCCATCAGGAGAGGTTGAAAATATCTGCAAGTGTTCTTTATCACCATTGATCATGGTAGTGAGAAAGTGACATGAGGAATTGGTCTGTTAGACCAATGGAAGATTTTAAAACATGAAACCAAAATTTTTAGGTTGATATAGAAGATTCAAAGAATATACTAATTTGATTTATAATTTTTGAAATCATCCTTTCAATTACAAAATATGAGTTTCTATAGGACTATTATCTGGTAGTACATGACCAATTTGAGTAATCAATTTTTTTGAATTGGTTTGGACCTATGTGAGATATTTGAAGGTGAAAAATGGATTTATAGGTGTTTATTATATCATGGAGGACCTAAAAATTTGATTTTTTCATGTGGTTTTTTGATAAAATTAGTAGTATGCCTCAGTTCTTCTTGGTAGTATTTTTTGGGTGTTTGCAGGACTTGGAGTGAGAGAGAGAATGGCTTGGATGGAGTAATGGTTTAGAGTTGTAGATGTTATAGACCCATGTGGTAGTAATAAAGTGTTTATTGGAGATATTTATGATGTTTTTGATCTCTTTTTTTAATCCCAAAGTATTCATCTTGCTCAATGTGTGAGCAAGTGGTTTTAGGCCTATTAGGCCTAATAGGTCTATTTGGACCTAATGGGCAATTCTAAGTGTATCTGATGTATGGGAGCTTGTTTGGATTTTAAAAGGTTTTAGTTAAATTTTATTGACTTATATTATTGGTTATTAATATTTTTAGGGTTATTATTCATGGAGATGGTCATATGTGGTGAATGACTTATAAGCGCTGATTGGGCCTAGTGTAGTCTAGAGTTGGATAAGTGCCATTTGAAGTAGTGATGACTTATGGAGTGTCTGAGCTTTCTTGATGTTGTGTATGAGAATATTTTATAATGTTAAAAAAATTTGTGAAGTATCTTGTCCAACCAAGATTGGGTAGATGAAAGAGTGGTATATATACTAGGTATATTTGGCCTATTTGAAGGGAGTGAGTATGTGTGGACTAAAGTGAAGAAAAGAGCTCAATAAAGGAGTAGATATTAATCATTAAGGATCATTAGAGGGAGAATATTATTAGTAATTTTTATTTAAATAGTTTCATGATCTAACAAGTCATTAGACCTAACATTCTAAAGGGTGACCTGGTTGAGTGAATGAGCTAAAGGTGCTTGCTTAGAGAAGAGAAGTAGATTGCAGGTGTATGAGCTTTAAAAAGTCATAATAAAGAGTATAAGACATAAAATAAGTGGTGTAAATTGGAGTATAGGTGGTTTTAGCCTCCTTGTTATTTACAACTAGCTAAAGGTCTAGTTAGAGCTGGACTAAATTGAGGGGTGGGTACTCCTTGATCAGTTAGAGCTGGTATGAAGTCTCATATTTGTATTATCCTTATCAGAATATATTCCATTGATTTTTAGGCTTGAGAGTGGTTTTTATTCCCCATGAGGTTTTCTCACATAGATGAGTTATGCTTGTGTTAATTTCTCTTGATCTTGCTCATGTGTTATTTATGTTATGCTTAATTATTTGTTTCATTAGAATGAAATGGATTGATTGTAAAATGTTGAGAAACTAATTCACCTCCCCACCCTTCTTAGTATCCAATTCCATAAATTGGTATTAGAGATAGACATTTGAAGAAGGCTTGATAGACTACAAGTGATCCTAAGTAGCCTGAGGTGTGATGAGGACATTATACATTTTGCTTGCAGAGATGGATAAGTTTGTGAAGATCATAATTGATTTTTTCATAGTAGTCTACATATTGGAACTATCAAGGTTGAATTAGGAATATATAAAGGATAAATCTAAGATCCAACCTATGGTTAATTATAGAGCTTATTGAAGATGGTCTCTTAATCAACTAACATGAAAGAAGAGAGATAGGTAGTGGTATGACTAGAATCTTGGAGTATGAGACCTAAGTGACATCCATATAAATATTCTTTAATTATGAAGGTATAAGCATGTTATCATATTTATATTTGTTTGAAGTTTATATGATATAATGAAGGAACTTTAAATATCACTTGAGGTCATGACATGTTTA
This sequence comes from Torreya grandis, assembly GCA_037957365.1. Taxonomy (NCBI): domain Eukaryota; kingdom Viridiplantae; phylum Streptophyta; class Pinopsida; order Cupressales; family Taxaceae; genus Torreya; species Torreya grandis. The sequence continues at coordinate 287,693 of JARHVA010002805.1, read as the reverse complement.
CATTGATAAAGAAGGCAAGAGGATGGTCTATAAGTCTATGATAGTTTTAAAAGTCTTTTAGGGTATGGAGGATGATATTAAAGGTCATATGAGGTGTCAATACTGATTAGGGAACTTATGAAAGTCAAAATATTTCATTAGAGAAGTTTTTATATAAAAAATTAACTATTAAAATTTGAAAAATTGGATTATAGATGCCATGGGTAATGTCAAATCAAGATGAGTTAAGAGGAAAAGTTGAAGATGACTCTATGTAGAAGATCCTCCAAGTGGTGTTTTGTTTCAAGTGTCTATATAGGTGTAATAAATTTGGATCAAAGTTAACTATTCTTGATTGTGTTGTGATAGTAAACCTAAGAGAAGAAAAATTGGATTAGAATGTGTCTAAAGTACTTAGTTTGATGTTATAAGGATTGGATCATGTTGATAACTCATTATTGTCTTCGTATAAGCATTGAATAATATAAGGGAGTGTGTTTTTTTAAATGAAATTCATTCATGAAAGTTATTTTATATGAATTTTTGATCCCTGAATTGAAGAGTTAGCTCAAGAGATGAAAGGCAGTGATCTTAAAGGTTTTATGGTGAATGTCCTATTTTTTTTGTCAAGGTGACCTCAAAGGTCATAGACGAGTATGATGGAATATTTTTAATTTCATGAATAAAGTTTTAGTAATTTGAGGTTGATAGTTGTTACGAGTTTTTTTGTTAAGATTTTGAGTATTCTTATTGTAGAGATTAAAGAATGTTGTTTCAAGAGTTACATTTGGGTCTATGCCTGATAGATGAGGTGTTTATGAAAGGGAGAATGACCTAAGTAATGTTTAATGCTTTTGAGTATTGTTTTTTGATCTATATTACATATCTAAATATTCCATAAGTTCTAAGTTTTTATAACAAGGTCTTAACTATGAAGTTGAAGTTGATCTTTTGAGTCAAATTTGAAGGGATTTCATGAAGAGATCAATGGACTAAGAGGCTGGTTATGACCTTAGGGTCATATATTTTAATTGTTGTGGTATCCTATGTTGAGTGTTTTTAAAGGAAATATTGTTAATGAGATGACTAATAGAGAGTAGTTATATACATAATTATATGACTATGTGTTTTTATGAAATAATTTAAAGATTTCTTAGCCATAATGGCTTGTGGTGTCTGAAGGATATATGGTTGATGTATTAAGGATCATATGGGATCTATTACTATTTTTTTCATATGTTCAAGTTAACCCAAGAATATAGTTGGAAGCAAGAATGGTTTTAGAAGGTATGTTTAGGTTTCCTAGTCCTAAAGTATCATTTTGATCATTTTTTAATGCTTGATATGGGGGGTGATTTGAAGGAGAAGGAGTAAGTGGTTTATATGAGTTCTTAAATAATATTCCCATGAGTCATTCCTAGGTAATTTGAGGTCTTGGTATGCTTAGATGTGTGTTTTATGGTCAAAAATTTGAGTTGACCATTTTTAAGAGTAATGACTACCTAGAAGGTGCCAATATAGCACTTGAAGTGTTCCAAGGTGGATAAAAAGGTATATAATAGATGATTAAAGTTGTTTTTTTCATTTCAAAGAAGGATAGATATATAGGAGATGCTCTGAAGATGCTCGAGTGTGTTTTTAACCCTTTGGTCAAGATGCATGTTGTAGATGATGACTCTATATGCCCAGAATGCTTGGTTTCAAGGGTCATGTGAAGATTAGAGATATATAATAAAGTATTATTCTCTCAATAAGGTATTTACATGTGTTTTAGACTTTATACATGAGGTTTCACATGTGGATGCATGTTTTTCTGCCAAGTGGAAGGTTTTGAGTGATCACAAGCTTCTCTTCTCATGGGCATATGTTTGGTGGCCTAAAGAAAGTCATGGTTCCCAAAGGTGTGGAGGATTATAATTTATCATGGTGATGTATTTTATGGTCTCTAAGTGTGTTATCTATCTCATGTTTTTGCATTGACCAAAGGTTGACCTTTGATGAAGGTTTATTTTAAAGGCCTAGTCATTTAACGCATGATTAAAAAAGTGGTCTATCTTCAAATTTGGAGGCTACAAGATTAAAATAAGTTGAAAGGGACAAATGGGTATCTAAAAAAACTTTTATAGTTGTCTTAAGGTAATCATATTTAAATTTATTCAAGTTTTGGTCTTTTAGGAGGCATAATTGGCCAATAGGGCTAAAGAAGGAACTATGCTAAGAAGGATGGTTTTGAATATCATTATTGGAATGTATGGGGAATGGTAATTTAATTTATATATGTAATTTCATGATCTTAAAGTGCACACCTAGAGAGTTATGAGTTTTGTAGTGGCTAAATAGGGCTACAAGAGGTCTAAGTAGGCCTAGTGGAGAAATTGAGCAATTTTATGATATCTTTTCAAAGAAGGATAGGTTTGTTGGTTCTAAATGAGTAGGTTGGTCTATTATAATAATTATTCAGGTATTTTTCTATACTTGAAGTGAATTTAGTGGTCTTTAGGTGCCTTGAGTGCAAATGTATGTGAGATTGCATAGTGTTATGGTGTTCTTATTGTTTAAATTAATGGCAACTATTCTTGGAGGTCTTATAGGTGTGCATGGGTTTTTTAGACTAAGGTGGAGCCTTCAAAATGAAACAAGGTCTTATGGGGAGATATGTTTCCTTGAAAATTAGTGATAGGTCCAAGGATCTTGATGGTTCAAGAGTAGTTCTGAGTGAGAGCATCTTCTAAGGGGGAGTTGTGCTTATTTAAGTGTTGAAGGGAGTCCACTTTGTCATTTTGGAAAAGTGGGGGGGAGAGAAAAGGAGTGTTTCCATTAATTACAAATGGGGATATTAGTAGGATATTTATGGTAGATGTGTTTTCATTGATGTTAAGTAGCATTAGTGATGACAAAGTGGTCTCACAGGTTAGAGTGATGGAGCATGAACGTCTAATGTGTTTGGTGCGATGTGATGTTTGCATGAAGGTTGTTTGGATGAATTTATGGTGGCATGGATCATGGTTATGAGCTCAAATTTATTGGCATATAAATTTTGGAAATGTATAGGATGTTGAGAGGTTAGGTAAATGACTTCCATGTGGTTGTAAGAGGCCTGCAAGATACTTTTTCCATTGGCCTAGTTGGCCTAAATAAACTAATGAAGTCATTATAAATAGTCATAATGAGGTTATAAGGTGGAAGTGATTGTATGAGAATAATATATGATTGATTAAGTATATTCAATGATGTTGACCATGTCTCAGTTCCAGAGATGAAGAGGAAATGTAGAAAGTTGGTCTATGTGTTCTTGGACTAGCTTGCAAGGTGGTCTAGTGACATCTATTGAGGGGTGTTGTGATATTTTTAGAGTGTTTATATTGTTGAGATGGTTTTATAAGGTTTTAAAATGTTTATAAAATGTGTGTGCCAAGTTTCAAGTTAATAAGTGAAGGCAAAAGTTAAAAAGTGCTTCCAAGGCTTCAGGGGGTGCTTAAAAGGTGTTTAGTGAGCCCAAGAGGAAGTTTCTCATGCTTTTTGGAATGTGCAAGGTTTTCATGGGGACCTGATACTTTGGTAAAAATTGGATAGGGATCCTAAGAAGTTTTTATAAACATTGGTTTAGGGGTTAATAGGAACAATTTTATGAATGATCGTTAAGAAGCTAAGGATGTTTTTGAGTGGTAAAACCCTAGTCTTAGACTTGATTGGAAAGATCTTGCTTGTTGGTGCCCAGTATGATGGTTAAATATGAGTATGATGATTCAAGGTTGTAGAGGACTGTAATTGGTTTTTTTAATGTATTTTTAGTCTCTTGACTATGTGTGGGCCCCATAAGAAAGTGCTTCTTAACAATAATTTTGATATTGTGAGAGATTTCTAAATATGATTATGGGAAATAATGGATGTGTGATGAATATTAGGAATTTTACCAGATGGATATGGAAATTTTAATTTATATTCATCTTTCTGTGTCAAAGTTCTATAAGTTGAAAGTTGCCTAGTTGTTAGAGGCCTAAAGAAGAAAATAATAGTTTGAAATAACCTTTTTGGTAAGGCTAGTTTGAAGTTATTAAAGCTAATTTGAGATATAAAAAGCATATGGGATTTAATTATAAGTCTCATATTTTAATTATTATCCATCAAGATAGGTTTATAGTATCTACTAGTGTTCTATGACCATTGATCACGGTAGATTTTTTTTTTTGTTAAGACTATGAGAACATGACCTAAGGAATTGGTTTGTTAGACCAATGGAAGATGCTAGAACATGAAAACCAGAATTTTTAGGTTAATATAAAAGAATCAAATAATATAATAATTTTATTTATAAGTTTTTAAATTTTCATTTTAAGTACAAAATATGAGCTTCTATATGACTATAATTTGGTAGTACATGACTAGTTTGAGTAATCAGTTTGTTTGAATTGGTTGGACCTATGTGAGATATGTGAAGGTTAAAAATGGATTTTGAGTTGTTTTTTATGTCATGGAGGACATATCCATGTGATTTTTTAATGTTTTTTTTATAAAATAAATAGTATTCCTCAATCCTTCTTAGCAATATTTTCTAGGTGTTTACATGACTTGGAGTGAGAGAGACAATGGCTTAGATGGAGTAGTGGTTTGGAGTTGAAGATGTTATAGACCCATGTGGGAGTAATAAAGTGTTAATTGGAGATATTTATGATTTTTTAATCCCTTTTTTAAATCCCAAAGTGTTTATCTTTCTCAATGTGTGTGTAAGTGGTTTTAGGTCTATTTGGACCTAGTGGTGAATTCTAAGTATATTTGATGTATGCGAGATTATTGGGATATGAAAATTTTTCAAGTAAATTTTATTGACATATATTATTGGTTATTATTCTTTCATGATGTATATTATTCATGGATATGGTCATATGTGGCAAATGACTTATAAGGACTAATTGGGCCTAGTGTAGTCTATTAATTAGATAAGTGCCATTTGAAGTATGGATGAATTATTGAGTTTTTGAGTTGTATTGATGATGTCTATGAGAATATTTTATAAGGGTAAGACAATTGTGTGAATCATCTTGGCTGACTAAGGTGGGTTAGATGAAATAGTGGTATATATACTAGGTGTATTTGGCGTATTTGAAGGGAGTGAGTATGTGTGGACTAAAGTGAAGAAAAGAGCTCAATCATGGAGTATAGATTGGTCATTGAGGACCATCAAAGGTAGAATATTATCAATCATTTTTTTATTAGGTTATTGAGCTAACAAGTCATTAGACCAAATAGTCTAAAGGGTGACTTGGTTGAGCAAATGAGTTAGGAGTGCTTACATGGAGAAGAGAAGTAGATTGCAGGTGTATGAGCTTCGAAAGGTCATCATTAGGTATAGAATACATCAGAGTAGTGGTGGACATCATAGAAGAAGTTGTTAAGTGGGTGCTTAATCACCTAAGGGGTTGTAGCCTCCTTGCTAGTTGAAGCTAGCTAAAGGTCTAGTTAGAGCTGGACTAAATTGAGGGGTGGATGCTCTTTGATCAGTTAGAGCTGGTCTAAAGTCTCATGTTTTTATTATCCTTATAGGAATATATTTCATTGATTTTTATGATTGAGAGTGGTTTTTATTCCCCATGAGGGTTTTCCACATGTATGAGTTGTACTTATGTTAATTTCTCTTGGTCTTTCTCATGTGTTGTTTATGTTATGCTTAAGTGTTTGTTTCATTGAAATGAAATGGAATTGATTATTAGATGTTGAAAAATTGATTCACCCCCCCCACCCACATCTTATTATCTATGTCCATCAAATCCCATCACAAAAAAGTGCATAAATCATATATCTATGTATTTCTATATCACACTCAAATAGGAGCATGAAACACATATATGTATAAATAAATGATGTGTTATCCATAAACATGTAACTATAGATAGATGACAAGTATCCATTATAATATGTAGACATTAAAAATATTCTTCAAATTTATAACACTTTTTAATTTTTTTTGTATTTTTATAATATGAAAAGACTATCATATGATCACATCTACAAGATGCTCATAGATATATCCCTACTATGAAACTAGTGTAATAAACTAGGGATGCTTCTAAGGATAATCTATAAGTGTAATATTTATCACTAAAGTATTTTTGAAGCTCTTCACATATATAATTGGAATTTGTGGTCATTAATACATAGTATGAGTAATATAAGTATGGTTTCATGGAACTTGTCATTGAGTTTTTGATGGTTTACATATAACAATAGTAATATAAACATGTGTAGGTTCTTTGGATAGATGAATGTGATGTGTAGTATATGACGATGCTATGGAACACAATGTGGATCTATGATGTAATGGTCTCTCAAGTACTAGACACCTAAGTGGGATTGCCTATTACTTACCCCTTTATAGTAGATTAGCCTTACTAGGATTGATAATTAGTTACTTGGGTATAAATTTATCTTGTTTAAGAGGATGTTCATATGAAACTCTAGAAACTATAATTACCTATTTGGCATGAATGTATTTAACACACCCATGCACTATATAAGGTATCACTTAAATCATATGCATCTAAACACTTCCAAATAACATATCAAAAATACTTGTAGAAGATATAATTGAAAAGGTATTAACCACATATGTGGGACCCACCTATAAAAGTAAGTCAATATAACCAAAAACATACTATGATGTCCCATATAATTCTTTAATTTATGTAGTATAAGGGTGTAAATCATGATGAGTATAACATAAGTGCATAAGTAATGTTATTGTGAAAACATTTCCACTTGCACCATTATTAATCATAACACTATATAGAGGTTGGTGATCAAGTTATGTTCAAGTGAATAAAGAATGAAGATAAAATTCATCACCCTTAATCTCACTATGATTGAAATTAATAGTACATATTTTAACCATAAGATGTTTAAGCTATTCAAAGGTACGAATAATCCCATCTAGTGGATTCTCATAGTGTGATGGAGGAGAATGTGAATTATATACAATTTGCACTTATACATCCTTCTTATAATGGTTTTCTAAAGGGTTTTTAAATATATCATAGTTATACTGATAACTATGTTGTGATCCTAATTCATTTTTAGGATCATCAAATGTAATCCTTTGGTCATCAATAAGGTCTTGGATCTTATGCTTCAAGGGAAAAAATATGATTGTAGAATGCTCTAGTCCATGATGATAATCATACTAATAATTTTTTAATCCTTTGTGTAAAGGGAAAATAATATTAACCTCTATAGGATTCGGGAGAGATATAATATGACATTATACTAGTCATGGTAATAATGAATTAGGAGACTAAGGTATGTGTGTAAATTATCTCCTTGGTTCATTGGATAAAATAAGTTGATAAGTTGTAAAATTATATTAACTGTGGTGGTTGTATATGTTTTAGGATCAATATTTTTTAAATTATAACTTGGTTTGATTTTATACTTGTTATGGGATGTATATGTAGTCTTTGTGTTTGCTACATACTTAGTTTTGTTCAATGAGATAAGTTTCATTTCACAATCTTGAAAAACATCACACAAGTCATGAAATGATTTAAATTTTTTGAAAGTGATGGAATCATGTAAAGGATAAAGATTTTTTTTCTAATATGTCTTGAAGTTATTCATTTTCCATATGATTGGTCATTTATCCAACATATTCTTATACCTCAATACATATTCATTGATAGTTTCATTTGTCCCTTGTATGATATTTGCAATTTGGGAATAGGAAACCTTTTTTGGTAATGTTAATAAATAAGTGTTGCATAAAATAATATGTAAGAGGTTTTCATGATTTTATGGATTGGAGAATTAAATCATAGATCCACCTCAAATCATATTTTTTAAGTCTCTTCAGAAATAATTTGATCAAAATCCTATAATTGGAGGAATAATCAAGGTATGCATCATAGAAAGATAAAATATGTTACTTAGGATCACCCTTGCCATCATAAAATGAGAACTTAGGTGAAAAAAAAATATTTGGAAAAAGGTGAAAATATATATAAAGTACAATATGGTTATGCAACACTTCCTAGGAATCAACATCATGAGGAGACTTTAAATCATTTTATTCAATATTTATGACCTTGTCTTCCAAGGTCTTTATTATGTGGAGTATTTTAACTATGGGTCTATTGGGATGCAAATTATGAAGTTTAGAAGTCACCAATAGATATGTACACATGGTTTGAGTAGTCATTTAAACCAATATTTGAGTTGAAACAACTAGTAATTCCATTGTAGATGTAGCAATAGTGGTTTCAGGAAATAAAGGTTGGAAGACAATATATGCCTCTACTATATGTAGGTAGATTGATTGGTGTGGAATCAGTTGTAGTACCTTTTAAGGACTCACCATAATTAGGTGAATAATACCTATATTTATCATGATTACTTATTTCATCTCTTGTAACCTTCAAAAATACATCCATTAAAATCTTGTTATTATTGAGATGAGTGATTAATGCTTATTTATCTTCCATTTGAAATTAGTTTTTTGGATTAACATTTTTCATTTCTTTTAAAAATAAAAAAATAAAAATTTACATTAAATTAAATTAATCAAGAAAATAGGAAATACAAAACCCTAAAAAAACTAGGGTTTTGAGCTTAAATATTAGGTTCACCAAATGTTTAACCCAAAAATGGATGTGGATGGTACTAGGACAGATAGGGTTAACAATATAGAAATGAATAATCACAATGGTGATAAACAAATATATAGCAAGCTAATTAATTCAAAAATTTATATATAACATATAATTAATTTATTATGATAATATATGCTAAAAATTAAAAGTATAACTATGCCAAATTAATGATAATAAAAACAAGATAGTTATGATGCTAATACAGATCTGGATGTAGAATAGGTAGGATGTAGATTAGAAGAATATTCTATAATAGTCTCCAAATTATAGATTAAGTTCCTTTGTAGATGTGGATAATAGCATCAACTTATGATGGTTGCATTGGAATTGGTGTCTAGATTAGACATAGGTGTCCAATATAGAATAAATACTGAAATAAGATGTGACCAATCAAATACTTTTAGATTTGTCATTGCCTTCACTCTAATGTATTTATATCTAAGTCATGGACTATCACTCCTTGTCAAATGATATAAAAACTAGTTATTCATCTTTATAGTGTATATGTAAAAATGGGTTAGTGGGCACATGGTGCCAAGCCACCCCAAAGACCCCTCTATCAATGAGTGTTGCTTATATATCTAGTACTTTAAAGAGGGCCTCAGACATATGTATTTCTCCCCCAGGTTTTAGCATGTGTGTGGATCATGTAATTTGTGATAATTAAGTACAATAATTATATATATTATAACTTGGAAAATATATCTCTTGGGTTACTCCTTTAGTAATTCAAACCTATATATGTGTTATTTTTATGAATGATATGGAAATAGGATAAAATACGGAAGTTTTTTTCACTTGAATACTTAATATGAAGCTTTTGATAATTTTCCTTAGTCTATGTTAGGCTAGGAATTAATGAGGGTTGATATTATATTTTCAATAATCCATTTGGATAATATCTTTCATAATAACACTTAGGCCAAGCATCATGTTACATTTCATTTACAAATTACATGACTTTAGGGCATTAGACACTTGTATCAGGTAAGGACACTTTTGTCAATGTAGACATATGAATAGAAAGTAGGTACATGTACATAACTTGTAAAAGCATAAGACCAATAGGTTTAAATAATTTTTGGAAAGATATAAGGCTTGGGTCATCAACATAAGATTTTTCAAACTAGGATATAGGACAAAGGGAACAAGAGAGAACAAATCTAAGACTTACCAAATCATGATAGGTGTATAAATGAGATGAACAACCAAGGTCTAATTTTTCCAAGTGTACAATAATAAGGTGTTGTATATTTCATAAATATAATCTACATGAACTAAGATAGGTAAATAATAAATATATTAAATACTTAAAAAAATTGAAAGAATATTGATAAGACAAACTTAGGGTTTGCATTAGTTAATAATGTAAATGAGTAAATTTATTTTACAAAAAAACATGGCATGTAGTTTATATAATAAAAAATTATATTTTGTGACTAATTCCTTGTCTTATACAAGGTATTACACTAAAACTCACAAAAATATAACTAATGAGGTGAAAAATGGGAAATATTTATAGGAGAGAATGTAGTTTTGTGAGGAAGGGTTGGTCCTATCCAAAATATTACAATACAACACAGAAAAGAGAACCAAAGAGGTATGATCAGTTGTAAATTGATATGAATCAAGGAAAATATTAGGAATTATATGAAAAATGGAGTGAAAATCACTAAATAGCCATTGTAGCAATACTTATAAAAAATGAGATATGTTAAGAAAATGTGCAAGTGTTAATATTTTGTTTAGAAAAAATGACACAAGATACTCTTAATAGTATACATAAATATGTTATATAATGATTCAAATACCTAGATCATCCATTAAAGGTTACATATACATAATAATTAAATATGGCCTACATTACCATGATGTGTTCCCCATTCCTGAGGTTCCCTTATAGAGCTATTAATCTACTACAAAGATTGAGTACTTGTGTGAGAAATCAGGCGGTACTAGATATAATAAAGAGAATTCATATCCTTGTCTATTAGCCTACCACAACCCTATAGACCTTGGCTCTATCATGAGGCTAAGGGTGGAGTTTGAGTGTCAAATATAATATGATTTGTGCCAAAGAACAATCATGTATTTTGGTGTGATTTTGAATTTTGAATATTTGTTTTTTCCTTTTGATCATTTCCTTTTTTTTAATGATTTGTATTTTATTTTTATGGGGTGTTTCATTCCTCCTCTGTTTGGGTTCATAAGAACAAAACATGAGTGATATAGGTGACAAACATAAAAAATATTATGATTTGATTACAAGAGATAAGTACTTTAGCATAATACCAATTTTAAGATGATTGGACTTGCCCACAAGTATGCAAAGTCAAGACTGACTATATGTGTCCTTAATATGAGGGAAACATATGGGATAAATGAGGAACATGAAAGATCCATTTAATAAATGGTAAAATTATGAATATGCTATGTAGATGATCATAATAAAAATAAGATAGTGTAGGGTGTGGTCTAAGATCCATGTCACATAAATAATTATATTATTTAACAAGTGATCTAACATAAATTTCCATGCAAGGAAAAATCATATAAATATATAGGGAAACAAGTGATAATAATAAAATAATCTTAGACAATGATTAATTTTTGGAAAATTATGAAATTACAAAGATGTGAAAGATAAATATCATCATAATAGTAATTAATTATAAATTTATTAGTTAAATATCAAGTACAAGTCATATTAAAATGTGAATAATAATTTGATGAAAAAAAATAATGTTTTCACAAATACTGGTAGATTCCACAACATGAATAATCAATAACATCAAATACATCCTATTATAACTATAGTCTAAATTTGATCAATGTCTCATCTATCTCTATAGAGAGTTGTTTTAGGACTTTAAGATACATTATCTCTATATAAAAAATAGTTATGATAGAATAATAATGTATATATGAAATATAGTATGGATGGTAGTCAATGCAAGTAATTAACACTAAAATATTATTGAAATCATTTAATATATGAAAAGATGTAGCCTAAAAATAAGGTTTGAGCCTTTATATGTGAATGATTTTAAGTATGTTGTTGAGAAGGTGATTGTGTAGGCTATGGGAAATCATGAAAATGTTATTATAACACTCTACACATATCCATATGATGTGTATCACAATAATGCCATAGACAATAAATAGACCCATGTTCAGGGATATAATCTAGAAGTATCTTAGGTAGAGGTAGGTTCTTATCATTATATTATGTCATATCTAGATGATTGACATTGATGTATTACCAAATATTTTATAAATGAGTAGAGGAATGCATGTTTCTTCCATGAAAACAATAAATGCATCTATGAGTAGCTAATTATGGAGGTCAACTATATGTGGTAGGATTATAACATGAAGCCTATTATTATGCTTGGAATATTTTATGTGGGTATAAATCCTTGGAAAAATGAATAAAACCTTATATAACTCATATGGATCATTTTAAAATAGTTTAGGTAAGGGATTAATCTTAGGAAAAGGTAATATTCCATCACCATCACTAGGAAAACTAAAAATATTATATAGACTATGTTCAATAACTATGAGAGAATATCTTAATATGGGTTAGCATAATGTGTATCCAAAATATTAGGAGAGACCATGGTCTAAGGATCATAAAATAAAATAAACTAATATGGTCCCATCATGGAATGATCAATAAGACACTCTAAAGAGTCTCAATAATGATTAGGTGAGAATTAGTGTGTGTGCTCCAACTCAGACCTGTGAACATCAAGTGAAGAAGATATGATTTTAGGTGTAGTGAAAGGATAATGAACTTCATAAATAAAAATAATGTTGTAAAGAAGAATAATTTATAATAATTTCTATGTTTTTGTCTTAAACAAATCCAACTAAAAATATTCATAATTGTAATTATGAAAATGAATATTGATAATGCCAACATATATTATTTATTGGTCAAATAAGAGTGAGGAGTGTAGCATTTAGTCTTTTTCTAAGTAATGATAATCTCATCAATTGGTTTTTATCAATACCAAGATCATAAATAAGGAGGCGATTACAGGATTATGTGAGGAGAGAGGTATAAAGTTTATATTTCAAACCAATCTCATTAGGTTAATCATCATCAAAAGCTAAGATATTACATGGTATATTATTTACAAGTTTAATTTATCCATTATAGCCTCTAGTAGAGTTGACATGATAATTAAATCATTGCGATTCATGAAATGGAATGTTAGGTAAGGTTTCAAGGGTGGGTATTTTAAAAACAACATGCTCTTGAAAGTGTTAAAAATTCTAAGGGTTGATGTCTCCTTTAATCTTATAAATAATACCATTATAATAAAATTTGACACATTGGCATGTTTATGAGGATACAATTATCATGTGGTGTGTCTAAGGTTGATTGAGTAAAATGTTATATGATAATGGGAAATTAAATATCATAAATTTTAGTTAAACTATGAAAAAAATATCCATGATATCAATTTAAACACAACCTAAAGAAGGTATTTGTATCTGATCATATCCTTAAAATGTACTTTGGGTAGATATAAGACTATATTAATAGTACCCAAATGTTTTAATAAGGTCAAGGGAGGTAACATAAGTGTCATAATCTTCATTAATCAAAGCACACTTGACTTAGATATCATCAATTTGGGCACTAATTAATAATAGAGGATCATCCACATAGGACAATATTTCATCAAGAATCATTGAAGTGATAGTAAATTAGAGTGAGAGATAAGTATGCACTGTTTCATCAACATGTATAGGAATTTCTTCATATTGTTTAAGAATAATATATTTATAACTATAAAAAGTTTCTTCTTGCTCCATATGTCGAGGTAGATCAATGTTAATTTTAAATACTAGTTGAATTAAAGTATTACAATGATGAGGATAAGTAGTCATGTGTTATAAAAAAAAGAATTTGATATTAGAGATGAGAAAGTTCTATTATAGGATTCCTTTCATTATATTTGGTTAGAAATGTATCAGATAGAGGTGCATAATAGTGAAATTAATTTATTAGATGAGTATAAGTGTATATAAATTGATGTTGATAAGGAATAATTGATTAAGGCTTAGTTGATGTGGTCTATCCAAGTGTGTCTGATTGGGTTAATTAGGTAATTTTTTTAGTGTCATGGTCAAGATGATGTATAATTATTTTAAAGATTTTGTAGCTCATGAATGAATCTAATAAAAAGGTTGATTTGGATTTTTAGGTAATTAAAATTAAGGAGAAGTTTATGATAAGTGAGGACTATAATTTGTATCAATGGAAAGTGGATTAGCATCCAAATGTGTCATTTGATTAGAAACATGTGGGATAGTGGAAGAAGGAGTAGGTTGTATTTTTATAATTTTTTAGAATCATTGTCACATGACCTAATTTTTTAAAATGAGATGAGTAAGAATCTTGAATATTATGAAAATTTATGAAATTATTATAGATATAATGTATATAATGATTGATATAATAAAACACTCTCCTCATGTTGTTGGTATTGAAAACATTTATATTGTTAGTGAGAGATTAAGATTGATAGAAGTTTAGATAGTTTTGGTAGTGGGAGGTCAAGTAGTACTTGATTAATGATTAGGAAGAGGATCCTTGTAAATAATTAGATGATAATTATCTTTATTTAGGGCATCATTTTTGGTTTTGGTTTCATTAACCTTGTTTTCCACTTCATAAGCTTGTTGACACTCATGAGTAAGGGTTTCATGATCAAAATTAGGGCCAATAAGATATTTAAGATATTTTTTTCTTAATTGGCAACAAGTTTCATGAGAATGATGCCAAATTATATGACACTAAAAAAAATGTGTGGATCATACTAGTTTTTATTAGGTATAATCTAATGTTAGTGCTCACAATTGTAAATGTATTGTAAGGTAAATTACTATTTGCTAAATAGTAATTGTTGTATGTATAGTTAGTAGTTAGTTACATTGATATATTAATAATATATCACATATTTAGTTAGTAAAATATATTATTTATGGAAATAATATATTATCCTTGTACTCATATCTCTATTACTAGGTGGTTTGAGTTGTTGTAGGAGATTGTGATGGAGATTTGATCACCCCATTTATAGGAAATATATTTCCTATATAAACTATGTAAAGCAGTAGAAATAATATAGTGTGAAAAATAATGTAATCAATGTGTTTAAAATATTTCCTTTGTTTTTATCTCTATGTTCTCTCCATTATTTGAGTATGTTATTGGATTAATCATGATCAAATCTAAACCAACCTCTTTATCTAGTATCAAAGTAGGAAATTTCTGAGAATGGCCTATTAATCTACAAAAGGAAACTCTACTCATTACCCTAAGGGATTTAAATTCATTTTAAAAGTAACAATACTTGGATTATTATTTTTTTATTTTTTTATTTAAGAGTGATTTAGTATATATCTCTTGTTCAAAGTGATAAGAGTTTCACTTGAAATTATTAACAAGAATAGGAAAAATAAGCTTCAGTCCTATATGGTGATAGTTATGCCTTGAAGTTTTGGTGATAGATATGAGTTCATCTACACTATATATCCATCAATCTTGGTATATCCATCAATCTTTGCCTCCAAAAAACTAAGGTTATTTTCGCCTATATGCATGTACTCATTTTGTGTGATGATGAGTTTAAGTTCAAATGCACTTAGTTGTTGAGTAGTTAATGCTAATTTAAAGATGTTATAAATTATTTTTGGCATTGTGTCATTTAATACAATACTAAATATATTATTTTTATCTATATAACATGAAATTTTGATATTATTTTTCCATTCACTAGTATATGAGTAGATTTACAAAGTTTTCATTCATTATCTATGTCAGTATCTTGAAGGGTTTGACAAGTTTATCCTTTAGCTATGTTTCAGATATTCTACCATCTGAATTGTTACCCATACATTTGATTCCCATATCAAATCTAAATATGTTTTTAACTTTATTTTTTAGAAATTTGTTGAAACACTTGCACCTGATTGGAGAAAAGCAAATTTTTCCATCTCAACATTTTGATCTAGAGGATAAGTAGGAAGCCATGAAATATATTATGGCAAGTATAATTATAGTAAATCTGATGCTTAGATTTATAAGCCCATGTGAATCATTCCAAGTTTTTTTACCAACTCAGAATAACCACATCTAGCTATAAACACTAAATGCATTATCATGGTCCTTGTAGAAATGACACATAAATTTTACTTGTTTTAGTGTGGTCTATTTCAACTTGGCATTAAAAGTCTCTATACATTTAAAAATTCTTAGATCCTTTTTATATGTAGCACTGAGCTCTTTTAACCACATCAATCCATTATTTTAGCTTCCCTACAATGATGTTCAACTCACCTTCAATCTCACATTCTCAAAAATTGTCTCCCAACTACCACATCATAGTTGATTGACACATAGCTCACCAACGTTCCTCATAACATGCAAAATATATACATATTTATTAAGTTTTGTCAACGTTATGTTTTAGATTTTGTTTTATAATTTTTTGTCTATTTAGTGGGAGTTGTTTTATGTATAGGTACTATTTCTAGTTTTAGTAGTAAGTCATTTTGTATTATGAGTTATAATTATTTCTTAAGATTTAGTTTTGAAATTGTATACCCTTGGTGTCACTTATAAAACATGTTGAGTTTTTTTCAAAAGTTAAAATTCAATGTATTTGAGTCAATTTAAATGTAATTATGTAATAGTGAGTCAAGTTATATTAATTTTAGTTATATTCATATTATTTTGTTAAAATAATATAATGAGTCATGTATGTTATAAAATAGTTTCATCATTTGTAAAACATTTTTTATATCTTTTTAATGAGTCATTATTATCTAAAAGTACAAAAAGTCATCTTTATAAAAGAGTCACAGTCATAATAAAAAATGTTAAAATGAATAAGGATGCATTTTTGTTTGTACATGACATCCTGAGTCATATGTATAAATTATGGGGGTATTTCTCCTTGAATTAATGTATCTTAGATTCACAACTTCATCAGCTAAGTGAAGTAGCTTCACCAACTAGATAAATGAGGAAATGGAGGTTACAGAGCCTCTCCTTGGTCACCAATGATGGTTCCTACAATTATTTGGTGACATATGTAGTTGTAGAGTGGATTACAAAGAGGATAAATTCAAACATTAGTCTTGAAAACTCATAAGAGAATTCATAAGAATTGACAATGTTATCCAAACTATTCATGTGGGAGTTGTTAATGATAACAAGATATAAATGAAAGAAAGCAATCAACCATTACCTTCTCAAATGACTATATTACTCAAAATCAGATCTAAGTTTGTTCTCCCCTTGATCTAGAGCTCTAGCCTTTATCAAAAATGGCTTCTTTACTCCTCTACTGCCTCAAGAACTATGTACAAAACTCAGAATCATGATATAAACTATCTATTTTGCCTATCGATGAAGCTAATCTAAATGCAAATAACATAATAATCAAACCACAAAGTGATTATGAAGGGATTTTAGTATTATAAGTTTACACAATTTAAGCTTAAAATGGTAGTGTGAGGCCTTATATTTATATTTTTTTGAGATTGGTCAGGATCAACCATGACCATACATATTATGATTGAGATCTATGGCCATAAATTAATCTAATATTTTTAATTAAATCCATAAATATACTCATCATGGTTTGGGAAGAAGAGGAATTAATGAGACATGGGAGGCATTAAAGAGGCATGGGAGGCCATAATTTAGATATTTTATGCATTTATGGCCTAGGAATGCCTTCCCAAAAAATGATGTCATTAGGTAATGTAGTTAATAGGAACTAATTTCCAAAAATAAATATTCAATAACCTCCATAAAAAATCCACTTAAGCTCTTGATTTTAATTAATTAGCCTTAAATAAGATTAATAAATATTTGTGTAATTCTTTGGAAATTGGCCCTCAATTAATCCAAATGATCAAAAAGTCATATTACTAGGTTGTAATTTGAATCAAGAAGAATTGGAAGGTGATGTTAGATGAGTGGAACCATATTCCCCTTTAGGATGTTTCCAACACAAAATAACAATAGTATGTGATGTGTACTAATGAATTATAAGAAAGAGTGATCCAAAGAAAAAAAAAAAAAGCTAAAATCATCATTTTGATTTGAAATAAATTGATCAAAGTTAGGAAAAACATAAAATACATTGTCCCATTTAGGGATACTTTATCCTAAGTCAGAACTTGTAAATGATAAGTTTGAACCATTTAACATGTTTTAGTGATTTTGATATAAATTGGGTATTTGAATGAAATTCGAGTAAGATTGGTAATTTAAACACAAATGGTGTTAGGAATTAGATGTCTACATTTTACCCTTATTTGAGAAGGCATAACAAGACATTCAAGTGAAGTAATGTGTTTTCAAAGAAAATAGTTGTCAAGAAGAAATTCAAAATTGCCCATGATTCACCCTCAAGAGGACAAATTAGGATGAAAGAGAACAATGGACTCTCTAAAAGAGAGGGAAAGTGAGAGATCAACCCATGGAATAGATCACATTTAAATGAGCTAATACTTACACATGTGGTGACCATCAATGATCAATATATAATTAAAGGTATAATGGGCCCCAAAGATGGGTATAATGGGAAGGATTAAATCCATAAATGTAAGGGACAAACTTTAAATGCACCTAATTTGAGAGTGAAATCTATGCACTTATATCATTAAATAATCCTGAGACAAGTTGCACACTAAAACATTGCCATCTTGAGAAAAAGTGTGGTGATATTTGTATTAGAGGAAAAGGAAAATGTGGTCTACAAAAAGATGATAATAGTAGGTGCCCTAGTAGTGTAGGTATAATTGTGATAAGATAGTTATACCCCAATATGGTTAATTTTGATCATTTATAAAGAATAAATGATGGTCTTACCCCCATAGGGCTGATTATATGTGTGACTTGGTTTAAAGTTGTACCTCAACACAGGCAATTAGCTCAAGGATATAACCTATTTCATAGATTAAAGTGAGTGGGCACTAACATAAATGTGATGGTGGAATGGATAAAAAATTCACAAAAAACTAAGCATATGAGAATGCACAAAGTGATGAAAGAGATGAAAAGAAGAATGAAGATGGTTAACCTAAATACAGATGTATAAGTGGGCATTGCCTACATAGTTCTATGGATGCATGTTTCAACATGAACTTCATGTTAATGTAGTTCACCCAGAAGTAGGAGATAATTTAATGAAGGATGATGGAAACTAACCAAGAATTTATTAGACCCACAATGTATCCGAAGAGATGCATGTCTAAGTATTGAGTTAGAGTGCTAATCCTATTGAGTCTAATTCATGAATAGTGTTCTTAAGAACTATTCATTAGAGCTGTGTTGATGTTAAGACTTGAATCTAGATGAAAAAGTGCTTGCTATTTCAAAAAAAATACATCATAAGTATGAATGACTCATAATTACATTGCATTTCAAATACATATAGTCAATTCAAATTTGAATACCTATAACTAAGGATAACGGTAAATAATGACCAAAACCAAAGTTACATTTATTTAATTTTAAACAAAAAATCATTGACAAAGAAAAAGACAAACATAAATGAACCAAACTTAAAATTAGGATATGAAGAATCAAGATTCAAGTAGGAACAAGAAAGTTTAAAAATGAAAAAGTAAGAAAACAAAGAAACAAGGCCAAATAGAAAAGCAAAAGATTAAACAACACCAACAACAATCAAATAAACACAAAAGAGAAAAGCAAAAATATACAAGGAAACACAAGATCAATATGGGACAATAAGTAATAGAATGATAGAAAGAGAAGAAATAAATAGAGAGGTGAAAAAACACAATAAAACATCAATAAAACTGAAAGAAACACACACAAACAAAAACCAAGTTAGTTTGGTTTAAATAAAATTGTTCATGCAAGTGTGGTAGAGGCATTAATTTCCTCCAGAATGTAACAAAAAATAAGGACACAAAATTTGATCCCTAATTATATAAGAATAACAATAAAATAAATGGTTGAAGACAAGAAAAGGAAGGGGTTAGCTAAGCTGAATCTAGATGTACAAGACAAGTAGATGTTGCCTACATAGTTCCATGGATGCATGTTCCAACATGAACTTCAAGCTAAATGTAGTTCTCCCAAGAAGTGGGATATAAGACAAAGGTGATGATCAAAACATATGATTAATGTTATATAAGAAAAGGGAAGACTTGACAAATGAGATTGGTCCTTCAAAATATTAAGTAGGTGAGAGAAGATGATAAGCCAGTGGGACTAAATTTAGTTTCAAAATGATAGGAGCATGGTATGATGGCATGAGGAAGAATGATCTTGCAAAATGGCAAGTGCATGCGACAAACTAACTTATATAGAGATAATTTAGTAGGATAAAATTCTTAAAAAATGGTAAGTGCATGAGGATTAGAATGTAAAAAAGCATAACATAATGTTTCTAATCTTTTATAGATCATTTTATAATGTTTTTAGTATTTTTGGGATATTTATAGGAAAAAAAACTAATACAGGAGATGTTCATCCAAGAGTAGAAGTTCTAATAAATAGTTAGGTTTATTTTAATGATAATCATGGATATAAAAAATAGACTAGGGAACTAACTAAGAGTTCCAATAATAGCTAAATTTGGATTCAATGACACATGCTCTCAAATCAATGAGAGCTAGAATTTGAAAAGATAAAAATGTTCACCAAAGAGCATAAAATGTAATATAGAACAATGTGTAGTGTAAACTCCATCTGAAGAACCATATGGTGGGTAAATATCCTAAGATGTAAAGGTGTTCTTATTCACTTGTCTATATAAGAAGCTATAAAATACTATCTAGCCTCAATTTATTTGTAGAACTATAATTGAAGGTGTTCATAATGTTAATGAGACATAATTAAGATCATAATTGGTCAAGGGATGAAAGTGTTTGGGTTACAACAAGCCCTAGGTATAACAAATAATAGGGTTATCAAAGAGAAGATAGAGGTTATGATAAAATATATTTAGACTACCAACAATGCAATTTTTTTTCATTATCTAGAGTCATGAAAGGAAGAGGGATCATGAAATAGTAGTCTAGGGTAGGATAAAATGGTAGGGTAAAATTACTTTAGTACAAGTTGCCCCCAAGGAAGGGATCTTGTAGATAATGGGTCAAAGTTGTTCAGGTGTAGAACCTCTTAAGGTGCATAATGTTCATGGTCTTTGAAAGTTATTCACCATTTGGTTTATCTAGCTGATATGTCCCTGATCCATAGTTTGTCATGATAACAAATGGTTCTAACCGATTAGGTTAAAACTTACATTTATTATTATGTTTAATGTCTGTGTTATTTTGGTTCTCTTTCAAGACCAAATCACCAATCTCAAACTCTTGAGGGAGAATGAAAATGTTTTATCTTCTCCATAATCTGTTCTGATAGGCTTACAAATTTTATAGGGTAGATAAATGCTTAACATCAAGAAGTTCTAGTTCTTTCATCCTTGAGACTTTATATTCCTTATCATCTTCAATATGCTCTATTGATACTCAGAAAGATGGCATCTCGATCTCTATTAGGATAATATCTTATGTGTCTTAGATAAGGGAGTTTAGTATGGCTCTTTTTAGGGTTTGATGACTGATTTTGTAAGCCTAGAGGGAAAGAAAGATTTGTAAGTGCCAATTATGGCTAAAATTATTGAAAATCTTATTTAAAATGGCTAAAATGGTTTTGTTTGATGCCTTGACTTGTCTATTTCCTTGCAAGTTATATGGAGTTGATTTCTTGTGCTTGATCTTGAATTTTGTGTAAATAAATTTTGCATCTTGTTTTACAAATGATCAAGCATTATAAGATATAATGCATGTGGGGATGCCATATCAATAGATTGGTAATGGATGAATTTGGAAATCTACTTCTTGATGATGTAAGTGAGAGGAATGGCCTCAATCTACTTAGTAAAATACATGATAGTAGTCAAGATATGCTTATGTCCATCTGAACATGTTGGATTTATTTTCTTGATGAGATTGATGCCCCATGTTGAGAATTACCATGGCATTTTGATTGGTTGTAGTGGTAAAGAATTTATGCATATCAGATTTCCATGTTTCTAGAAAGGAATGCACTTATTTACATAATTACAAGCATTAGTCTCCATTTTTGGCCAAAAATAGTCTATTTGAAGGAGATTCTTTGATAAGACTATACCATTGGTGTGGGCCCCACACATTCCTTCATGAACCTCCCTTAACAATTTTTTATATTCTCTCAAAGATAAAAAATGAAGAAGCATTCTATCATAGCCTTTATGATAAATCAAGTTTCCAAGGAGGGTATAACATGATAAATAGTGATGGAATAGTTATTGTTGATTATTGGATAGATCAAATAGGAAAATGTGATCATGAAAGTAGTTATAAAAGTTTTGGAACCAAGGTAATTCAGGTGGGGGATTGGGACCAAAAATGGTGTATACCATTTATGAATTTGATAAAACATGTGTAGGATAAAGAAGATTTTCAATTAGAAACTAATACTCTTTAGCTCCACCATCAATCTATATCATGGATCCAATCATTGCCATTTCATCAACTAATTTGTTGTTTTCTCTCATAATTTGTTCAAACTATAGAGATTTAAAATGACATTTGATAATATCAATAATTTACTTATAAGGAGTAAGCTTGTCATCTCTAGTTTGATACCGATTGGTGATATGATTAATGATTAATTGTGACTCACCTTATACATTTAAGATATAAATATCCCATTATATGGTAAGGTGAAACCCTATAATCAATGACTCATACTCAGCCATATTATTAGTACAATGAAATTTTATATGAAATTATTTAAGAATTAGATCCCCCTGGGGTGTAATAAAAAATATGCCAGCTCCAAATCTATGGGATGTAAAGGAACCATCAAAATATAGCTTCTATTATTGAGGTTATTTTTATTCTTATTATATTACCATAATAGAATCATTAAGAAAGGTGAACATTGAGGTCAAGTATCTGTGATAGGGGCATCTAGAAATTAATCATCAATAACCTACCCCTTGATTATTTTTTGATTTTGATACTCAATTTCAAATTCACTGAGGAGCATAACCCATTTAGCCATGCATCCTTGAAGAGTTTTTTTAGAAAATAAGAATTTGAGAAGGTCCACCTTGGCAATGATAATAGTTTTTTTGTTTACCATACAATGTCATATTTTATGAGTAGCAAATAATATATCTAAACATGCCTTCTCAATAGGTGTATAATTATGTTCATAATCCACCATAGTGTAACTTAGATAATATACTAGATGTTCTTTACCTAGATCATCATGTTAGTACATGCTCTATCATTGATATGTAAAAAAGTAGTTGTCTTTCAAGTGTTGGCAGTCTCAAGACTAGCAGATTGGCCAAATATGTTTTAATTTCACAAATGCTAAATGACAATCTTCATCCCATTGAAATGTTACCCCTTTTTTCAAAAGGTGGGTCAATAGGTGGCACTTATTTGACAATTAATAAATGAACCTTCATATAGATTGGATCTTTCCTTGTAGGATTCATAGCTATTTAAGATTGTTTATTGGAGGCATTTCCATAATTTATTTAACCTTGGTAGGGTCAACTTCAATCCTTCTTTGTAATACAATGAAACCTAGAAATTTCCCTTATGTGACTCCAAAAACACATTTTTTAGGATTCAAGTGGACTTTATATTCATGAAGCCTCTAAATATTCTTCGTAGAACATCTAGATGTCTAGTTTTTATTCTTTATTTTTCTATTATATCATTAACATAGTCCTCAATAATATCATGCATCATGTCATGGAAGATGATAGTTATGGCACGTTGATATATGCCTCTAGCATTCTTAAAGCCAAATCTCATGACTTGGTAACAAAATGTTCTCTATAGAGTGGTGAATATAGTCTTGTGTTAATCTTCTTGGGATATCTTGATTTGATTGTATCCAAAAAACTCATTCATTAAGGACAACATCTCATACCCAATCATTGATTTGATGATCATGTCAATGTTAGGCAAAGGAAAATAATCTTTGGGGCATATTTTTTTGATATCTCTCAAATCAATAAAAATATATATACCTAGGGTCTTTTCATTCACTAGGACTATGTTTGAGATCCATTCAGAATAATGCAGTGGCCTAATAAAACTTGCTCCTAGAAATTTTTCCAATTCTACTTTAACCAATAAGATGATGAGTGGATGCATCTTCTTTAATTTTTTCTTGACTAGTTTAGCATCAGGATGGATAATAAGGTGATGCACAACCAAATCTAGGTCTAAGCCTACCATGTCAAAGTATTCCCATGAAAATATGTTAATATAATACCTTAGAATGGATATGAATCATTCACATTTTACTTTTGTAATGGAAGCTCCAAGATAAACAATTTTGGGATCCTCATAGGTTTTTGAGTTCACTTCTATCATGTTTTCCACAAGAAGTTTGGATCTATCTTTTATAATTATAGATAAGGAATGATTATGATCATCTTATTCTATCATATCTTCTTGTTGTTCATCCCAAAGCTCTAGATAGTGTGATGAATCAGAATCCACCATCTCAAGTAATGTCCAAGTAGAAAAAACCTCTAAAAACTCTAGAGTAAGGTTCTTAAACATTTGTTGTTATTATGAAGAGATGATTGTACTGGATATAGAACTTGGGCTAAATGGACCTTATGCATCATAAAGGGATGAGCAAAATTTCCCACCTAAGATCTCCTAAAATAGGTTTTCACTTAAATGCTTATCTTTTTATTTACTTTTTCACTGATCGATGAGCACCTTAAAGAAGTTTTCACTATAATATATTGATGTTTGATATTTATTATGACCAAGAAAGTTTTCATGCTCTCCAAAATAGGTAAAGGATCTAATGAAAAATAAAAGCCTTGTTTGTGATCACTAATGGGTAATACATCTCTTAGGCACATATATTATACAAGTGATTCTTCATTCTAAAACTCATTGAGGCATACGATTGAATTTTGATGGTCTTAATCAATGACTTTAAGATGGAAAAATAATAGGTAAAAATGGGAGTTTGCTTTACGATGGGAAGTTCCAATGGTAAAAATATGATGTTCTACTTCAGGATGGGAAGTACCAATAGAATGGGTTCTTATTTTAAGATGGGAAGCTCCAATGGTTAAGGTTAATATGACATTTGTATAAAATAAGTTTGTGTAAACAATATAATCAAAAAGGCTATACTGTGATTCTATGTCACTACTAGGAGTATCATTACTAGTAAATTTAGAAGAATTACTATCGAAAGTTATGAGGTCACCCCTAAGCGGTATAAATTTGAGACCATGATTTAAATCAGGTACCTTAGCTAATAAGGGTTCTAGGATTCCTTGTGCTCATCATCCAAGGCCTTTTCCTATATAATCAAGATGATCCATGATTTGATTAAGGATATGTTACTTTTGATTCTACAATTAATTATCAAGGCCTTTAGATTATAACTATTCTCCCTTGGTAGCCTCTTGATCTTTCTTTGGCACAATAATAGGTACAAAAACCATAGTTGTATTTTGTTTTTTCTTCTTCTATTTCAAAATCATTTTGGGTCCATTATGATTTTTTGAAGGTTTAGGCTTACCAAAAGTTTTTGTATTTTTAGGAAACTTTGCAACATGGAAGGAATCCTTAAGATTGTACATGTAAATGCCCATGTCTTGAATAACAACATGATTTACAAGAGTTTTAGGAAATGAATCAGTTGAAGTGGAAGCAAGATCACTAGGTTTGATGTAATTGGATGGAGGTGGATATGAAATTATAGCCTTATTCTTCTTTGCAATGAATTTAGAACCTAGACAATAGTTACAATTATATAATTGGGCCTCAAGATTTTTATAGTATTCATAAGGTTGTTGATCGATGAGAATAATAACATGATCCCATCATGGGGAAACTTAAGGCACTAATGAAAGGTAGAAAGAATGACATGTACTTCATTGATCTAAGGATGACCAAGAATTATGTTATAAGAAAATTCAATGTACACAATATGAATCAATGTATGATGTGAAATGGACTCAATAATGATTGCTAACCAAATAGTACCAACAGACTCCATTCCAACATTATCGTAAGCCTTGATAGTAATCATTTCTAGTTGAATATATTTTTTAGTGTATCCCATTATTTTTACCAAATTAAGAGATATGATTTTCATCCCTAAACCATTGTCTATAATAACTTACTTGATCTTATGGTTTTTAATAATTACTTCAATGTATAGTGGGTTATTATGGCTAGATCTAAGTGTAGACATGTCTTTTGGATCAAACAATACTTGAAATAATGAAGATAAATGTCACACAAGGTTTTTTAATGAAGATAGTGAATTATTGTAAAAGATTTTTTATGATATTTCTATGGACTTTAGATGTTTAAAAGAGATCCAGGATGAAAATCTATGCAGGGGTTTTTCTCAATTAGTCTAATAGACTATAAGGCTTTTCAACATTGGGATGAGATGGCTTGGATTTGGTTGGGATAGTGGTTAGCTTTGGATCCTTATGTGTAATGTTCACATTAGGTTCTATGGAAGAAGTAGGCAAAGGGTCTTGGAGAGTAACTCATGAGCATCTGGTTGTGATTGTGCAACCTAGAGGTGGTGGGGAGCTAATATAATTAGAATATGAAGGCAAAGGGCCTTAGAGGGTGACTCATGGGAATTTAGGTACATTTCAACAATTTTGATTCAACAAAGAGCCATTATAATTATAAGAAGGGTGTTGTCTAGAAATAGTAACTTGTGCAAATAAAATTATGAAAAATCGACATGATATTACTAGAGAGGGTATTGACCTTATAATGATGGGTATCATACTACGAGGATAACATGATGGTTCACATGGTTTAATAGTAATAGTGGCAATATGGGTTACAAAAATGTGTCTCATGGTATTATTAGAGTCATAAGGCATGTTTTTATAACCCACATTGTTAGTACGGATATTATGATCATGATTATGCTCATGTTGATTACAATTTTGACCTTGATTTTGGTTTTGATTCTACCTCTATCCTTGGTTTTCATTATTCCTTGGTGACAATTTATTATGTCGAGGAAAGGGGTCCTTGTAGTTTCCCATATCCTGATTTTATGTTGAGTAAGGGCCAATTTAATCTCAACTTCACCACTTTCAATGAGATCTTAAATAATATGTCATAATTGGACATGATGAAATTTTCACCACTCATTCTCTTTATACCAATTTGGTTTCATTTCATCTTGATGAAATAGCCTTGGTATTGGCCATATAATCAGATTAGTTGTTATAAGAGTTTAAAACACTATTTTAATTAGTTTTCCTAATTTACTAAAGACCTAAAAAACACCATGGTTTGCTCTCCATGGAGGCTATCTCTAAAAATTAGGTGGTGGGTTAGGGGGAACTAATTGTACATTTGGGGCTGATAGAGCTTGCACTATTTCTATGTGCCTTATTTCATTCACCCCATTTCCAACCATGTTCTTGTTCTTATTAAAGCCTTTAGGCTTATCTTACACAACTTTCTGGCTAGAAGATGGGGTCTACTTTGATGTTTGACCTTGTGCAAAGATCTTACCAAGGCCATTGGAAATAAGATCCTTCTCAATATGTACACCATTGTCTATTATCTCCTCAAATGAGTTATCACAAGATAGATGTAGATTATGCATGACCTCAAGATGTAAGATCTATGCAAATATATTCACCAACTATTTGTTTAGCAAATTATGTTGAAAACAACCTGATAATGCTCTCCATCTTTGTAAATATACAATCAAGATTTTTCCATCTCATTTTTTGTCTTTGTACATGTCAAAAATGATCAATTCATGCTCTATGTTGTATGATAAATGGTTGATGAAATTTTTAGACAAGTCATTCCAATCTTTAATTGATCATGTGGGTAACTTAAATAGTCAATCTAAATCTAGTCCTACTAAAATTCATGGAAATAATCAAAGTAAGAACACACTATTATAAGTAACCTCTTTGCACAATATAAAAAATGCCTAGATATGTTAATATGGGTCACCCTTTCTTTTATATTTATAAAATTTGGGTGCCTCAAAATGACACAAAAAGGGGACTTGGAGAATTATTAAATCAAATGGATATGGACATATCTCATCAAATTTGTACTATTTTATCCTATTTCCAGTCTCCAAACATAACACAATCTCCTTTATGGAGTTACACTCTTGCATTGTTGTTATATTTATGGGTGGAACATAGTTCTATTGAGGTGAAATGTGCCTCTATTATTATTTTTATTATTGTAGAATGTGACCATGTTGTTACATGGATTTTTGAAGGATGTACACCCTACGTTTTATGACTTGATTTTTATTTGCTCCCAGAGTCAAGTAAATAAGTTGTTGATTCCTCAAAATCTATTGCCTTAAACTATACGTGCTTTATTGATTTTGGGGAGCCCTTGGTATATTCACCAATTTTTATGTTGGTTGAGATGAACTTGCCAAATTTTCTTGAGGTATTTCCTCAATTCAAATTAAGTGTTTGGGTTTCTATGTTTGTAAAGTGACAAGATGCTCTTGGTGATTAAATAATGTGTGTTCCATGTCTAGAAAAACATTTTACATAACCTCCTATGTTTTGTTATGTTCATTTGGGACACCTTGATTAGTTTTTAGGTTCTTAATCAATGTTTGTTTTATAAGTTCAATAACATTTCCTTATTCCTTAAAGGTATGGTTATGTATTGAAGTAGCAATTAGAGATTCAGTTAAGTCTATGATAAGCAGACTAGCATACTATTGACTTATTTTCTTAATCTTGTTGACAAGATCTTGATCAGTTGGTTTTGACTCTATAAGTATTTATTTACCTTTTTTAGAGGAATAAGGTATGCTTGATTTTTCAAAAGCTTGATATTGTTTTTATTGTTTTCCTTCTCTAATTAAGGTGTGTAATTGGTCTATAGGAAAATTTGAGGGTAGTCTAACACTAAATTATATCAACCTAGGGAGTGCATCTTATTTCTCTTAATATTTAGTATAATCCCCTTTATATCCTACACTTGTAGGAATGTCTTCAAAGACAATGTAATTGTCTTGTCCATCATAAAAGTGCTCATCCTCATAGCTAGAGATGTAAGGGACCCCACTATAATTGAACATTTGAGTCATGTCTAAAAAGGGTTTCTCTATAAGTTTGACTAAATTTGGATCAATGTTGTGCAAACATTTTTAAAAAGTATGAATTTTGATATTTCTTATAAATAAATGACTAAGGTACTAAAGATAGTAGAAAAGGAGGGTGGCTTAAAACCATACACTATTATAAGAATGTGTTCATGAAAGTACTCAACCTTTAGGTAAAGTTGAAATCATATAAATTATAAGAGGGTATGATAACTCAAAAATCATAGAGTGTTACTAATACACTAAAACATAGACCTTTGAGATACGTCAATACCATACAATATAGTGAAAATTTGATGAGTTTCTACTAGAAAATTTGAAGAAAGCCCTAAATTCATGATGTGGAAACATGCAATAATTCCTACGTATAAAGGTAAAAGCAATTGGGTGGCACAACTTCACCACATAATTATATGAATGGTAGTATAATAATGTATTCTATTACTCAAAGCATGAGAGATACACAAGATGAGTTAAGTCCACCAAAGAAGATAATGTGATGATGAGCCTATAAATGGCCCTTAATTCAAATTGAAAATTGAACCCAAGTTAAAACAACTGAAGGGTAAATGTCAAACCTTATTTAACATGTCAACCATTAAAACATAGAAAAGTCTATTTCTAAATTTAAATTATCAAATAGGGACTTTAGAAAATTTGTCAAGAGATATAGACTCAAATGGACATCATAACTACACCAAAATGGATGATATGACACAATGTTTTAGATGGAAATTTGAACAAGGAAAAAGATGATTTTCACTTGGATAGTGTAAATCCTCCTTGTTCAAGAAATGTTTGGACAATGTGTTTGGTTAACAAGCATGTTTTGACCCAAAACAAGACTAATTAATCTAATAAAAAGATAAATCAACTAATTAATCATCTTAAGCCCTAAACTGACAAGGTGTGGTAAAGTGAGGTTAACTAAACTAACAATTTTTTAAACATTTCTAAATGGATCAAATGCATATGAATTTCAACATAACATAAAAAAATAAGAACACATAATTTGGTTCTATATCATATGGCTTGTTTTAATAATGTGTTTCCTTTTTTACAACCACTACATTCATTGTTTGCTCAGTGTAATGCGATGTCTAACATGCTCAAACGTACCAAGCTTACCCTCTACTAAAGGAGATGGTTTAACCATTCAAACCACCATACCAGTGAGGGTATCCAATTTATATACCCCCCATCCCCCCTATGGAGAGGGGTTGAGGATGATGCTGGAAGATGAAGCCTTAGGTCAAAACTTCCCTATAGAACTTATGGGAAGTGATGAAATCCCCCTCACAAGCCAAGATGAAATGAAATAAAAGACCAAGTAAAAGAGATTGAAGGTTATTTATAGATCACCCAAGACATGTGGGTCTTTGGGAGAGCATTAAAAAAAAATATTTTTCACCTTTGGACTAAGGTGATTTTCAATAAAGATGGTGCTTTTAATACCACAAGTTCCCTATAGGGCATAAGGGAGAGCATACATGTAGAACTTCCTTTTTGCTCAAACAAATTAAAAATAAGAAAAAAATGATAAATGAGTTACTTAAAAAAAATTAAGTGACTTTGGATTTAAAGCAATAAATTGAAATGTTTGGTAGTTTTATTTGGCCCCTTAGCCTTAAGTTGTAAAATCCTTTAAAGAACAACTAAAAAACATTCAATATAAACAAGCAATTTTTCCTTAAGCACTCAATGGAAATGTTCCTAATTATTTTAAATCACCATAAAAGAGGTTAAAAATGCATAATTAAGAACAAATATATCATTTTCTAAGTAGTTCCTATAAGAAAATGATCAGCATGTTGTTTAACTTTAAAGCTCTATTTCAAATAAAACAAGCAAACTTGAAAAGTATGCTTTTGGGTTTGGATGACCTCTCAACTTGAAATAAAAATTTATTTTTAAAAATACTTTTTTTCTCAATAAAACACAAAAATTAATATTAAAATTATGAAAACATGCAAAAAACAAGTTAGAAGCCTAAAAATAATAAAACTGAATACAAAAAACATAAAAACTTATAGTTAGTATTTTGATCATAACTTTTACAATATTTACTAGTTTGTAACAATTTTTTCAAAAGTTTTTTATATATCTAAGAAAAACCTATATTAAAATTTTAAAGTCAAAAAATTTAATATAACAAAAAAATTATTAGCCTTGTAATAGCCATTTTTACCCAAAAAAGATAAAGAAAAAAGTGATAGTCACTAAAAGAGCCATAAATTATAAACTAAAAATAATATTTTAATAAAATTTTGAGATAATTAGGATGAAAATAGTAAGAAAAAACTTTAAAAAATTTATAAAAAAACTTTAAATGGATTAAAAATAAGATATATTTTAATAGCCATTTTTGTTAAAAAAATGTGGGGTGTGCAATCGTGTCCCACCAGGCATGCCAAAATATAGAGTGGATTATGAAGATGATAAATTAAAACATTAATCATGAAAACTCATAAAATAATTCATAATAATTGAAAATATAATCCAAACTATTAATGTGGGTGTTGATAATGATAACAAGATGCAAATGAAAGAAAGCAATCGACCATTACCTTCCCAAATGACTCTATTACTCAAAAGTAGCTCCAAACGTGTTATCTCCTTGATATAGAGCTCTAGTATTTGTCAATAATGGATTATTTTATCCTATATTGCCTCAAGAACTCTATGCAAAACCCAGTCTCAAGATATAAACTATCTATTGTACTTATCAATGAAGCTAATCCAAATGCAAATAACACAATAATCGAAACACAAAGGAATTGTGAAGGGAATTTAGAATTTTAATTTTACACAATTTAAGCTTTAAAATAGTAGTGTGAGGCCTTTTACTTATAGATTTTTGAGATTGGTTAGGATCTACCATGACTATCCATCTCAAGTTTGAGATGTGTGGCCATGAATTAATCTGATTTTTGTAATTAAATCCATAAATATCTTCATCATGATTTTGGAACAATGGGCATTAATGAGGCATGAGAGGAATTAAAGAGGCATGGGAGGCCATAATTTAGATATTTTATGCATTTATGGCCTAGGGATGCCTTCCCAAAAAATTATGTCATGAGGTGATGTAGTTAATAAGAATTAATTCCAAAAATAAATATTCAATCACCTCCATGTAAAATCCACTTATGCTCTTGATTTGAATTAATTAGGCTTAAGGAAGATTAATCAATATTTGTGAAATTCTTTGTAAATTATCTGTCAATTTATCAAAATGATCATAAAGTCATATTACTGGGTCATAATTTGACTCAAGAAGAATTGGAAGGCTATATTAGATGCATTGGAACTGTATTCACATTTAGGATGTTTCCAACACAAAATAACAATGATACATGATGTGTACTAACAAATTAGAAGAAAAGAATTATCTAGAGCATAAAAAGACAAAATCATCATTTTGACTTGAAATTAATTGATCAAAGATAGGAATCACATAAAATGCATTGCCCCATTTAGGGATACTTTAGCCTAAATTGGTACTTGTAAATTACAAGTTCAAACCATTTTACATGTTTTAGTGATTTTGACCTAAATTGGGTATTTCAGTGCAATTTGAGTAAGATTGACAATTTCAACACAAATGGTGTTAGGAATTGGATGTCTAAAATAGTGTGGTGTGCTTTTCATATTTTTGCACTATGTGTGTTAAAATAACTAACATAAGTACTTATATGTTCAATTGTGTAAATAATCGAGCATCCATTTTTGTATTTCTCCTTGAAGTAAAAATAATGATGACTAATAAAATGTTGTATAATTTTTTAAGGTTGTGGGTTAACCTATAAAACCTTATAGATATATTTTTTTTTATTAACCACATGTAAAACCATCTTTTGTATGTATGTTGGTGGTAAAATAAGTGTAAAACCATCTAATATTTGTAGGTTTTTTGTAAACTAGGTGCAAAACCATCTACTATTTGTAGATTATTAGTTAGCTAAGTGTAAAACCATTTGATGTTTGTAGGTTGGTGGTTAGCTGAGTGAAAAACCATCATGTGAGTTTTTGTGAGAGTTTCGATATAGAATGATGTCCTCTCCATTAGGGAGGGAGGGTATTAGGGATAACCTAATGTTAGTGCTCACAATTGTATATGTAATATAAGTTAAATTATTATTTATTTAATATAATTTATCGTATGTATAGTTAGTACTTAGTTACATTAATATATTAATAATATATCACATATTTAGTTAGTTAGTAAAATATATTGTTTAAGGAAATAATATATTCTTTTTGTGACAATATCTCTATTAATGGGTGGTTTGAGTTGTTGTAGGAAATTATGATGGAGATTTGATCTCCCCATTTATAGGAAATATATTTCCTATATAAACTATGTAAAGCAACATAAATAACATAGTGTGATAAATAATATAATTAGTGTGCTTAAAATATTTCCTATATTTTATCTCTATGTTTTGTCTATTATTCAAGTATGTTATTATATTAATCATGCTCATATCCTAACCATCCTCTTTAGTTTTTAGTAAGGTAGGTTGGGTCAATATTTCATGATGAAGGCCTATGAAGACACTTTTGAATTTATTCCATGGAAAGAGGTTTTTGAGAATCTACATTACTCACTTATGAAAATGTAAAACTATGTTGTGGTAGATTATTGTTTAAAAGTGGGTGTGAAAGATTAGCATCATTGGAACAACTTAGGATAATAAAATCAATAGTTTGTATGGAATCATTAATGTTCATAACACCATCATTGGTAGTATGCCAATTTTTACATTTCATAAGCATTCAAGTTTTGATAGGAGGATGGGAAGGCTTAAATTGTCTTAAGAGAAAATATTGACGTTTGGCTTGGTTTAGGATGTCTTCCAAATATTTTGGAGAGAGATTCCTAAGATGATATTGTAATTTAGGATGAATAACATTAGTGAATAAGTGGAAGAGATTCTCTTCTAATATTTTATGTTCATCTTTATTGGATAAGGCTTTCCATCATTTAATGAAAATTTGTGTAATTTTATAATTTGATTATTTAAAATTGATAATGTAAGCTAAGTTATTTTAAAGAAAAAATTTAGTTTAGAATTCTTATACCAATGCATTAAATAACTTTTTAAAACTAGATATATTATGATATTTGAGTTGTTTATACCAATCCAAAGCATCACCTATTAAGGGTTTAGATAATATCTTGGTGGTGAAAAAGGTATTGAGATTAATCCATTATTTATCAAAATTTTGAAAGTTTTCAAATACAATGCAAGATCAATGGATTTGTTATAAGTGATAATATGAACAATACCACTATGTTGATGTTTACAATTTGATTAACTAAGGTTTCATTTTGTAAGTGTTTGATAGACTTTTTAAGAAGTGGTGGTTGAGGTATAAGATTAATTTTTGCATCTCTAAGTGGGAGGGGGGAAATTAATATTTTTCACTCCCCGTTAAGTTGGTTGAGGAAAATTTTTTAACTATAAGAGTTTTTTTTTATTCACATCATTTTATTTGCATGATTAGTTTGAAAATTATCCATTTGGTACATGTATTTTAATAGAATTTTATTATTATTAATAGTGGATTGAATAATATAATCAACTTGAGATGTAATGGAGGTAGCATTAACTTGAGTATAAACATGGCCACTTTGAGTAGGCCTATTATAGGAAAGATTAGCTATATTAGTTAGGAATTTAAGTATGGTAAAATAGGTAGTAGTAGATAAATTTTAAGGAGATGTAATAATAAAAAATCATGGAATAAGTCATAGGGTGAATTTACTCAATACTTTTATAAATGTTATATGTGGGTGAAGGTGGAAATCAAGCTAAAGTCCCATCATGATATTATAGATTATTTTGGGATCCTTTCCTTGATGTTAAGGATTTTAATTGATTAAAAGTATCATTTAAAAAATATATTCAAGATTAATATCATACTTTAAAATATGAGTCTTTACAGGATAGTTAAGTGGATCCAAAGTTTTAGAAGGAGGTGACCCATAGTTTTTGGTTCTAGTGGCCACATGAAGATATATTACATATGTAATTTTTATAGAAGTATAAGGTAGGTGATAATGAGGACATGTTATGGGGTTATTAAAATTCATCATGTTTTTATTTTTCAATTTATTTTCATACAAAAGGTACTACATGATGAAAGGTATAGATAAAATTATCAAGATGGAGAACTGTTAAGTCAAGCTAACCATCCTAACTGGAAAAGCAAGGAAAATTAATTGGATAAAAACCTATTAGGTTGAGTTAGTCAACCTAATTGGGAAAATAGGGAAAATTAATAGTCTGAAAACCTATTTAGTCAAGATAAGTAATGTAGTTTAGAAAATAGAAAAAATTAATAGTTTATAAACATATTAGGTTGAGTTGGTTGGCCTAGATAGATAGACAAGTAAAATCAAAATTTTTTAAACTTAATGGGTTGAGTTGGTTGATCTATTAAGGTAGATAGGGAAATTTAATAGTTTGGAAACCTACTCGATCAATATGGTTGATCTAGTTGGGTAGATAGGTAAAAGTAACCATTTGGAAATCTACTAGTTTGATCTGGGTAACCTAGTTTTCTAAATAAAAAATAAAAGTTTATAAATGTACTAGGTTGATGTGGTTGATCTCATTGGGTAAAGAAGAAATAATAGTTTTAGAACTTATTGGGTCAACATAATTACCTAGTTTGGTAGACAAGTGAAGACAAAGGTTTGATATCTTACTAGGTCAAGCTGATCAACTTCGTTATATAATTAGGAAAATACAAATATTGACTAGGTATATCAAGTCAAATTAGTTGAATCTATAAAAAATTTAAACAATAGTTTGTATGATGTAATATTGAAATAAATTAAAGTAAGTAAAATATAAAATACTAAGTGGAGCTTGGTTGACTTAGTCTATTTATACATAGTAAACTAGTTCAATGCTACCTAAGATAGTTGAAACAAAAAGAAATTTATATCAATGATAATTTATAAAGTCTAAAATACAAAAAACAATAGAAATAAATAAAAAATATATATATATTTTTAAACTACCAATGCTAACTAATTATCCAAAAAATAAGATCAAGAAGTTGTACTAAAAGGTTTTATTTGATAGTGGAGGATCCCAAAGATGTTTCTCCATATAAGAGTGATAACCCAAAGTTTTAGAGAGATGAATATTGAGGAAGCACCATTCCCATATCCCACTAAACATAGTTTCAAGGCTAATATGGAAGTATGTTCTTGGTGTTAACTGCTAACTGATGAACTAAAACATTAAATATATAGCTAGCTTCCTAAGGTTCAATATAAAGGGAAATCTTATGCATTCATGAAATATAATCAGGTAAATATAAAATAAAGACCATTTTTAGATATATAATATATAAATGAATAGTGTGGAAAGACCCAAACACCATTATATTTGTATATCATGGACAATGATCATAAACAGAGTATTTCATAGCCCTTCATGATAATAGCTAAGAAAATTTCAAAATAAAGGTATTTAATTTATATATAAATCAATTACGAAGCAAAAATAAGGGTTAAAATAAAATTTTAAAAACTAATTTCAAATATTATAAATTAAATAAATATACAACCAACTCTTTTCAAAATAAAAGTGATATTAATTACTATGAAAAGAAAGTGATTTTCATTGGCTATGCTAAAAGTAAAACACATAGAACAAGGTTAGCCAAGTTGATCTAGTTGAGAAAATAAAATAAGATAAGTTTGACATTGGTTTATATAGTATATTATAAAAATAGGCCAAAATAAACAAGGTTGGCCAACTCAAATTAGTTTGTTGGTAGAGCAAACACACATAGAACTAAGTCAACTAGGTTGACTTAGTTGATTGTGTGATAATTTTTTACATAATTAAAAAAACCATTATAAACATAGTATAAATTTGAAATACTAAGTAATTTTAGTAAAAAAAATGACAATATGAGATAGTTGAAAATAATGAATTACAAATGTAGTTATAATAAATGTGAGAAATATAACTATGTTAACTAAGTCAAATTAGCTAGTTGATTGAGAATGTCGAAGATCTAATTACTAACGAGGTTGTCTAGGCTTGATATAGTCCTATAGATTCAAAATTTTGGATAACACAGAGGTTAAATATGATTGATTAGGTTGACTTTGTCTGTATAAATATAAACAATTGAAAATAGTAAAATAAGACTATGTCAACCAACATGACCTAGTTGTTTGAAAACTAGAAAATAAAGACTAATGAAATGAACTAGATAAACCAACCTAACCTAGTTGATTGTAAATGTAAATTCATAAAAATAAAAAAATAACTATGTCAACCAAAATAAAATAGTTAACTTGAGGTGAAACCCTACAAATAAAGGATAAAACTTAGTTGACCAATGCAACCTAGTTGAATGTAGATCTTGAATATACAAATAGATAAAATAACTAGGTAAACCAACATAATTTAGTTGATTACAGATGATAAACTTGAAAATAGAGGGAAAAACTAGGTTGACTAGTGTGACCTAGTTGATTCTAGATCCTAGATTTGTAAATAAAGGTCAAAACTAGGTTGACAAGTATGACCTTGGTAACTGTAAATTAAAAATTAAAAATTCAAGGGTAAGATTCACGTCGTGTTCACTAGAGTGTATACAAAAAATGAATATATATCTAAAACTTATCCCACTTATTAAATATAAGTTTGGAAAAGGTAATCAACTAGAAGCTATTGCGATACTTTATATATTAGGGGCATAACCAAATTGGATCTTCTAAACCTAACTAAGGGATCTCTTATCACACAAAACTATAGAAGAGGGTTATAAAACCTCTAGTCAAATAA
The DNA here is from genome assembly GCA_037957365.1 of Torreya grandis. Lineage (NCBI taxonomy): Eukaryota > Viridiplantae > Streptophyta > Pinopsida > Cupressales > Taxaceae > Torreya > Torreya grandis. The sequence continues at coordinate 250,047 of JARHVA010002805.1, read as the reverse complement.
CACTAAAATAACCATATCTAGGTATTCTAAGACATAAAATAAAATTT
>JARHVA010002805.1:130000-245000 GCA_037957365.1 Torreya grandis | reverse complement strand
AATTAATTTGGTGCATTAAGGGCTAGCAATGAGCCCAACACTTGAATAAATATGTGAACCCCCCATACCCATAAAACCCCCACTAAATAGTTTTTAAATGATTTTAGTGACTCAAAATACATTATAAGTGGAAAAATAACACTACATAGACACTAAAATGCTGACACAAAGCTTCACTAGACTAGCTACTCTTCAAAATGATAATGAACTCCATTATAAATCTAAAGGATAATGTCAACATTAGAAATAAAATTTTAAAATATATCAATTATATGTCTTTGGTGGTGATGGGAGAGTCATGTAATTGAATTAGTAATTTATCAACATGGAGCTTACACACATGGAAAAAAACTCCATGACTTTCATGATGATTGAAACATAGGTCCCATCCAACAAAAGATATCACCAAGTGATGCAAGAAACTACAAATTTTGTTGAATATGCCATATTTGAAATGAGATATGCATTATAAAAAAAAATCTAATTAAAATAGATCATACAACTAAGGAACATCAATAAGTAAGAGAAGTAATGTGCAATTGAAGAAGGTGAGTGGTGTAGGAACATCATCTATAGATTCCTCTCAAAGAATGTAGTTAATGCCACCAATAATGATCATAAATACATCCCAAATGAATATGAATGGTGGATGAATATTCCTAAATAACTATGGGTGAAAATTACACATTATAATCATGCAAGGTAACATCCAAAATTATGTCAAGATGATTAAGGATAACAACTATAATCTCAAGTTTCTCAAGCTTGAGTGAAGGAATTACAAAGATCATATGTAGCTCAATATGATCATGAAGATTAGATAAAATAAAATATGGAACTATGTCATCAAAATATACCTATGAATCATCTACTCCATGCTAATAAATCCACACAATAGGTTAGATATGGCTAGTAATGTCTTATAGAGACTTCTCAACGACCAAAAGTCTAGTAGAGTGACTGATGACATGACTTAGAAATACTCTTACTAAAATAGATATTTTAGAGATATGAAAAAGGTCAATAATTTACAAACATATCTTACATCATGATTCACATAATATAATTCTTCTTAATGATATGTATCTAACATCATTTTATTATATCATGAATACCATCAAGGATGTCAACAAGGCCATCATAAATCAAGATACTCCACTATTCAATTAGGGATAGATATATAGAAAGGTCAAATCAATCCTATTTTGTTGACAATGGTTCAAGACTGAATATTTTCAAATCTAATATCTTACCAAAATTGAGCATCGATATTAACAATATTAGAAAATCAAAAAAATATAAAGGGATTTGATAATAATCCTCATAAAAAACTTGGAACTATCAAACTAGATTCAAAATTAGGTCCCAAAATACTACCTACTATTTTTAAAGTCATATCTAGCCAATTACACTATAATTTACTTTTAGGGAGACCTTGGATTGACATCATATAAGATGTACCTTCTACATTCCATAGATGTATCAAGTATATAAATTAGGGATATGAATATTTTTTTAGATAGGTATTCACTTTTGACTAGAGCTCTAGCTAGTTTGGGACACAATCAAGGGCTCAAATCCCCAAGTGATCATCTATCACAAGTATTAGATCTATTAACAATGGTCCCAATCAGCCAAAAAATAAAAACAATAACCAAAAATGGCTTGAGAATACCAATGAATGACCATAACCAACTTGAGAATACCATCAAGGGCCATAACTAGCCTGAGAATACCAATGATCAGCCACAACCTACCCAAGAATACCAATAATCAGCCACAATCAGCCCAAGAAAACCAATGATCGGTCACATCAAACCTATGATAACATATTGAGATTTTAACTTGGGTGGTTATTGAGATAACCAAGTCACTTCACCAACTCACCCACATCTTATCGATACTAGGGATATGAATATTATCTTGCAACACATAATATAAATTTTAGATATTTTAAAATGACTTAATCCCAATCTCAAGATGATTATTTTTTTATCAAAATTTTGGGAATTAGAGATGCTAAACCTTAATTAGACAAACTGTCACATAAAATTAGATTGTTACATATATCCAATAGTAATACAAATTGATTTGTAACTTTATAAATTTTTAAAATACAATAAAATAGGATAGTATAAAATAAATAGAATATAGTTGGGAAATTTATTTGTAGGACTATGAATGAAACTAAAAAATAGGTTTTGTGACTATGTTGACTAGTTTTGGATCTAAAACAAAGTTTTACTTGATCTCTAGATAATCACACTAGATCTAGAAAAGGGTATGATGCACTCATGTCCGTAGGGATTGATCATTCCCTATAAATTATATCTCTCTTAAATTGTTGTGATAGGTTTACATTCAACTATATTTTATATTTTTACCTATGGGGTGCCTTTTATCCATCACAAAAAGCATTGTGTATCTTATTATTTACTTGCAACCTTAGATCAATATATCAATAGGCAAAATGTAATCACAGAATAAAATATGTATTAGTGGTTGAATTTGTGCTTGAAATAAACACCCACATGTTTATCACTGTCTACATACCAATACTTTGAATAGGGATGAAACTCCATGTAGTTCTCCCATGATATAGTGGTGTGTGTAAAAGATTGGTGTAAAATAATAAATTCTAGTGTAATCTTTGTGTGATTAAGTTTTTAACCAATGGCTTGGGATCTTATAGGTGTATTTAAAATTCATCATAGGGATATTATGGTTTTATCTATTTATAATTGGGAGAAACATGGAATTTATTCTAAATGTGAAATTATAATTTTGGTACTTTTTAATATGGAAGCATCTTATGTGAAAAATGGTTTGAAATGTGATTTATAGTGATATTTTATTAATTACTTAATATGGGTATTTTTAAACATATATGATGACCTGATACATGAATTTAAATTTGAGAAAACAATAATTATTTGATAGGACACTGCTAGCATAACTAGACAATAATGTGAAGCTACATTGTCCAATTGGGGTGGCCATGCCAATAGGGAAAGAACAACTAAATAAAATTTTGTATTAGTCTCAAAGGTATTCTATGTTGATTTTAATGTTAGATAAGGATATTTTGGGATAATAATTTGCTTGTGGAAATGGGTAATTTACAACAAGAGTGAAGGAGGAATGGTCAAGGATCATAAAATGAGGCATGAACTAAGTGTGAAAAAGGGGTGGTCACAAGTGCACTATTTTAGAAAAAAATATTAATTTATCTATCTAAAATTTTGCCAATTTTATTATATTAATTCAATAAATATAAAGTAATAGAGTAAACTTAAAAGTGCATGCTTTAAATTACCTATTAAGACAATATTTAATGTAAGTCATAACACAAAACTATGTTTCACACTAACATACAATGAAATATGTTTAAATTTGCCTTTAAATAATATGGAAATATGAAATTAAAAGATAATAAACTTCTAAATGTAATAATAAGTAATTAATACACCATATTAGGTACATAAACTATATTATTTTCTAGTACAAAAAGCTAGTGACTAGAGAGGGTAAGACCCTTGTTGATTTCATCTTCATTGAATATCTTGGATTGGACTGTGCATGCCCTAATCCTCATTGAAAGGTGATTGTTCTTAATAACTCAAGTTGTGATTGAATCAATTATTACATACCCAAAGTATTAACATGGTTTAGAATCCATGTGTGAATTAAAATATATCATTCTAGTTGAAAATTGGTGTAAAATGATGAATTGACCATTGTAGACAAAATAAGGCTTATTTCTAGTGCAAAACTAGTACAAAAGATAGTATGATCTGGGTCTAGTGTATACAACATGGATAAGGACAATTATTATGATTATATTTATTAAATTATATTAAAAAATGATCAAAAAGGTAGTCATATGATAAACACATGCCCCATATTTGATATTTGGGTGTATATGGATTCAAAGACGAAGTAATAAAAAATAAAATTCTGAACAAAAACCTATATGCTAACATGGGACAAATTTTACACATGATGCCCCAAAACTAAGTAAATTTGAGATTTTTATGGAAATTTATTCTCTATACATATTTTTAACTATCATTTACTCCTTGTGATTATGAGAATTTATGAAAATAACTATTTTCTACCTACTAGGACAATATCACCCTATTTTGGACATGATTGACATGTGCCCTTTTCTAAATGGAGCACTCCTACCTAAATTATTTATGGGTTATTTATAGGCATGGAATATGATCCAATATTTAATATCTATAATTTATTAATTTTGTCCTACATTATAGGAGTTTAGTCTCTGAGACAACCCACTGTGTATGACCTTGTTTTGAGGTGAGCCCCGATAATAACTTAAAATAAAAAGTTATGAAAGATATGTTATGAAAATATGTAAATTTTATTAGTAATGATAACATGTATGATCATGGCATCATAATATATAAATTTATAAAAATAGTAATGTGAGATGCTTGTAGAAACAAATATACATAGTGAAATTGTCAATATAGATGTTAATAATTAGGCACGTAGATAAGTGACACAAACTAAGTAATGAAAATTGAATGGAACTAACTGAGGAGGGATGCATGATATCCTTCATCATATTAAAATGATGGTAAGATTTATGATGTCCATTTAGGCATCAAAATTTTAACAAACATAATAAATAACTATCATATGATGCACACATACAAAGAGTACACATAAAGCACACAATCGAAATCCCAAGGGGATAAATAAAAGAAACATGTTAAAATATAACTCGTATGTGTAGAAACATATAAATAATGTCTTGATATACATGAGTAAATTTTTAAATATACACAATCCAAAATATTTAATACACACATGACATGAAGTGAGAATGTAAACATAAAAAACATGTATGCATACATATAATTGATCAACATAATAAATTTTAACTCTAATATATTCAATTAATTAGGTAACCAATAGGATGTAAATGTTTATGTAATTGAGTAATATAGATATATTTTATGTAGTGTAATGAACTAAATATGAACAAGAAGGGATATCAAAACAATGGTATAATTTGTGTATGATATGTCCCTAATGAGTTTAGTGATGTATAGACAAACTATAAAAGGCATGTGTCTAGTTTGGATTTATAATTAATAACATGTTATAACTTGGACATGACTAACATAATAAAAAAATGGACCAAGGTGTTACTATTTGAATAGGGCATTTTTTGTTTAACATTTTTTTGGGTCTTTGATAGTGAAATAACTTGAAACTATGTCTAAAAATGGCAACCTATATGTTCTACTATTCAATCATGTATACTTGTGAATAATATATGATATAAAAATAAATAAAAATAGTTATTAAATAACTAAGCATAAATTAATTATTGTAAATAAACTAATCATAAGCTTGTATAGGTCCTAATTCTTGAATTTTCTAGAATATTTAATTTTTTATTTTTAAATTTTTGAATATATATATATATATATATATAATTTTCAAACATGATAATAAAATAATTTATGTAAAAGGAGGGATATTACTATAGGTTAAATACATCATTGATGGTATGCATGTTTATAGGTCATATATCATTACTGTATTCATATTCTACATAATTAGGATCATTAGGATATAACCAATGTGAGGTATTATAATCATCGCCATCTCAATTTTGAAATTATGGAATGTAACTCTCATCTTAATTTGTATCTACATATTTATAATTAATTTCCCCATACTATGGTATTGGATTTACTAATTTATCTTATGAAAAATATTTTGTATCATGTGCCTCTACACTAGCTAAATATATACTTTTATTTGTTTCTTTTGCTCTATATATGTTGTATTGTTAGAAATTAAGATGACCTTGCCTTCCTAATACAATGATATGAAACATATTTTTATAATCATTTTTCCTATTTATTTTAACCATGATCCTCCAAAAACAACATTATATGCACTTGGATTATAAATAATGGGAAAATTTAGAGAAAACTTATTTTAAGTAAACAAAATTTTAACTTGATTAATATCATACATGTTGTAGATGCATTAGTATGATCTAGGAATTGAATCTTATATCCAAGAGATATAATAAATTATATATATATATATATAATTAAAAAAAAAAAAAAAAAACTATTTACTAATAATTCATAAACATGACATCAATAAATTTGTTTTCATCTATGTGAGTAGTGATAGTGAAAGGGTATTGATATGAGGAAATAATTGTGATTGATTCATTTGAAACCACACTTGAAACTTTAGGTTTTTTATGCATCTGTTTTATTGTGTATTGTTATTCTAGGAATCTTTTATTAAATTAAATTTATTTGTTTGGTTGTACCTATTTTTGAAACTTCTATTTTTACTCTTTTTGATATATTGTCTTTGTGATACATTCCTTTTGTAATTTTTATTTTTCATTCTGTTGATTCTATACTCATGTTTGTTCTAATTTAGCCTTTTAAACATTTTCTTGTTTTGAATTGTCCTTTGGTATCGATACTTTTTTTATTTGTTATTTTTATACTAATTATAATTTTACCACTTGTTCTTCTTGCACTTATTCCACTATGGGTAACTTTGTTGATGTATTTTTATAGGATCCCCACTATCAACAATACTTTCTTTTTTCTTCTTTGAATCCAAAAAACTATCTATATTATTATGATTCATTATATGTTATGCACAATAGTATTATTATATCCTCAAAGGATGTATAGGAGGTAGTCTGATCAACTTGATGTGAAGAATTTCTCTTGAAATCTCACTTTAACTCTTAGTATTCTTTTGTATAATTTTTGAAGCATTAGTTTTAGATTCCCATTTTGATATTGTAGATGATATTTTATGACTATATAGCACCATAGTATTATATAATTGAAAACTTAGATCTTAGTTATTCTTCTTAGTTATTTACCTTTCTCTAATCTGCAAGTCTCACATTTGTTCTATTTTTGTTCCCCTTGGATTATATATCTTAGTCTGACCAATCTTATGTTGATAACCCAAACCTTATATTTTTCTTATAATGATTAAAATGAATTATTTTGCATCTCTACAAGTTTAGAACATGTACCTACTTTATTACTCCTTAGACACTAACATCTGGGACATAAAGTAACATTGATACTTCTATCTTATCCTAACAAAAGTTTCTAGCACTCTAAAATCATAAAATTTGCAAATTAAAATTATCCTAATTATGGGCTTAAGTGATTTAAGGTGAGTTGTTAATCCAAAGGGATTAATATAAATATGAGCTAAACCCTCATTCACTCACCACATATCATTCAAAAAAGATCATTCAAATAATATCTAATTTAATAAACTTCCCTATTTATTATTATTTCCATACCAGTCATAGGGAATACACATATATAGGTTTGAATTACTAAATAAGTAACCCAAGATCCTAATTTTCCATGTTACAAGTTAGATCACTTTTCTACTTGATTTTCACATATTATATGATTCACACACAATACAACACATAGGGGATAAATACATGAGTCTGAGGCCATATTATAGAGTATTTGATATGTAAAAAAATACCTATAGCAATGGGGTCTTTGGGGTCATCTAAAAACCATGTGATCATTAACCCATTTTCCCCTAAGGTCACTCTAAATATGCATAACTATGGTGTTACCTTTTCACAAAGATCGATAATCCATGACCCATATATAAATTCAACAAAGAAAAGTTGAATAAAAAAATAAAAGAATTTAGGTGGTCACATCCTATTATAGTAGGTATTACTTATAGGACATTATCATCAAACGTAGATAATAGTGTTCACATATCTATCCCAAGATGATGTTACTATTTAAAAAGCTAAAAGTATCAGAGACAAAATCTGATGTCTACTCCAAAACATCCTTCCATCTTAATTTTTATTTTTTCTATATCCAAAAACACATTATAATTATAAAAAAATAACTATGTCACTTCTTTATCATTTATATATTTATTAGATATAATGCAAACAATAAAACAATATTTCTCAATATATATTTTAGGTACAGGAAGACCTTAGGGATTAATTTAATTTTGATGGATGATTATGTGCCCACCATATTTAGTTTGCAAGTAGACCCTACTATAGGGACAAAATGAACTCATTAGTGACACAATCTATCTAAAATTTATCTATATTTTTATTATGTAAAATTTTCTATACTTTAAACAAATAGGTGGATATTTATAATGAATATTAATCTATAATGATTCATGCTAAAAAATTTCAAAAGGGGATTCAAGGTAGATCACTAAAGAAATTTTATTTACAACAATAAATATTAATAGATATCCTTTATTTACTTATAATAATAGTTCAAATAAAACTAACATCTATGGGATCCTGGTGCTAGACTCAGAATATCATAAATACAATAGGGATTATAGGGTAAATATGATGCATATATCTAAAAAGTATGCTCTAAAATAACTACCTACATTAAATTTCTTTAATCACATTCATTAACAGAATATAATGAAAATATATCATACATAATAGACTTTGTTAGCATAGCTAAAAACACAAACTAATAAGATACATTTGAAACACTAATTTCATTTTTAACCATTCAAGAAATAAAATCATTTGTTTTAGATTAAGGTAAAAGCAGGTTTTGAAGGGACAAAACCCTTTAATAGAATCAAGAAAGATAAAGCATTAATGACCACCAAGAAAAACATTCCTTAATCCTACTGAAGAATAGTATCAAATCAAGTTTTACAGGGACCTAAAACCACAATCATAGACCAATAAAAGCACCCAGGTTTTACAAGGACCTAAAACCTTAACAAAACTAGGTTTTACAACTTGAAATCCTAGGTTTTACAACGACCTGTAACCTTAAAAAGCTTACAGCATAGGGAAAAGAATGCTAAAAAAATATATATCTTTAGCATTCTGCCCTAGCCAACAATGCAAGTTGCCATTGAAATAATGACACACAAACATTTTACGTGACAATAAAAAAACCCAAAATACCTTTGGTTTCTTTGTCGCTATGATGGATACACCATCAGATCCAACAATAAAGATGGCCAAATGACAGACATAGCCATGTCAAGAAAAAGGCCGTGTTTCACCATGCCCTCAAACCCTAAAATTGCAGTACCTATAAAAAATAACACCACAAACAAAGAAAAAACCCAATATGATAGCCCACCTATTCTCCCCCTCTGCTAAGATCAGAGGATTTTCCACCATGGCAATCAAAACATCATCGAAGATCAACATGAGCCATGACCCTAGTCGATAGAAGGTGATGGCGAATAACTAGATCTAGTCACCAGAGGCCAAGTAGGCTTAATAAAACATGGTTCTAAAGTGAGCCATCTTCCACATGAGGTACACCAACATAGAGGAAACAAAGTTTCCCCCATCTGTTCATGATTTCCTTCGCAGACCAGATCAGGATGGTAGTCTAACTCAGGCTGAAGATCCAACCCGGGTTCCATCCACAATACAAAAATCCACGGAAAAAAATAAAGTTCCATGCAAAAATAGATCTGGCAATACAAGGCCATGTAATCACAAGGAAGGGTTTCAGGAGTCCATGCAAACATGAGCCCCCAGCCCACCTCAAGTTGCCAATATATTTTAGCCAGATCCTGGCCCTTCTCCCCACGGTGACCTCCTTGAGACACTATGCGGGTCCCTAGCGAGATTCAGATGACCTTCTCCCCGTAGTAGCCTCCATGAGACCCTGTGTGGCTCCCCCACAGGCTAAATAAAATAATTTGTTATTAGTAAGCTTAAGAACAAAAACATATGAAAATAATGAAACAATGAGCAAATTTTAGGAATTATTCTTTCTATTTTCATTAATCCCCTAATGTCCTAAAACTAGAGAATATTCCCTCTTAAAAATAGGAATATTTTATTATGCATTTAAGGGAACTAGGACATGACATTTATCAAGGGAAATCCTAACAGATGGCTATATTACTCTTTAAGTGATGGTTGAAATCCTACTCATGTAGTTGTTGATGTATCTCCCAACATAAAAGAAGATGAATTTGAATCCATAATCATTGAATAAGGAGTTATCCTTAGTTTTGCTAAAGAATAATATATCCCAAGAGGGGCCGAGGAGGTAGAAGTTCCTAAAATGATGGTTTTTGGCCTATTGGCCACTTATTTCTCATCTTTTATTTGCCCTCTCCATGCTTCAGATCATCTCTTGTAATTTCCATCGATTAGGTTTAGATCTATAATAGGATCTTCTAGAAATTTGGTTATAAAACATGCCATTACATCTTGATTAATTAGGAGAGATCCTAAAGCCTCATTGATTTCCATAAATTTTTCTATCCTTTAGTTGGTAGATGTAACCAATTCTACCATTTATTATCTAAAATTCACTCCCCTATCCATGGCTTGCTTTTTGAAATTTAAAATAAAGTTGTGTAGTTGGGACCTAAAGGCATCCTTACTAATAACGTAACCATACTTGTTGGCAAGGTGCATGATCTCAACCTCCTTTATTAGAGTTATGACTCTATCACCCTATTGGGTGAGAGACTAGCCTAGGGATCTCATTTCATCAATATAATGGTTTAATGCTTTCCTTCTAGCAATTATATAGGACCAAAAAATTATCAAGTCTTCCAAGGGGATAATATTTAAATATTTAAACTTTTTCATTCTTAACAACTTCACCAAGTTGATTATATTTCTATCATATACCCCATATTCACCTTCTAATTTCATAATACTATTGTATATTTCATCTCCCTTTACCTTGTATTAGGCCAAGGTGTTCAATGTATCAAATATTTATTCCATATCCCATTCTACCTTGGTTATGGTCTCATATGATAATGTGGCTTTGTGTTTCTATTCCAATTTAGTTTCTCTTTACTACATTCCTTTTATCAATTCATTAACTATATCATCATATGTGTTTAGAGAAGATACGGGGTCTACTTCGTACTATTATTATTGGCCCATCCTAGATCTCTTATTATTGGTTAGCTCAAATAATGTCTCCTCTAACTCATATGCAATTGTTTTGTCTTGATGGGTAACTTCCTCTTTGTCAAACTCTTTAGTGTTCCAACCTTATTATCAAATTCCAATGTGATCTATGTAGGATGTACAATGACCAAATATTATTTCTCCAATATACTTAACTGTATTTGTTTTATCCATGATTTATCTAAAGAACCACTCAGAGACTAAGTTTATGAGGCAATTGTTGTTTTAGTGTTAATACTTAGAAAATAGATATCTCAAAATCAACCATGGATGTGACTAAGACAAATATAGATCTAGGGGATGAAGAGGGAAGTGTCATTCCTAAGGATGAAGAAGAACTAGTGCTAACTAAAGCACTAGTTATGAATATAGGAACTTGGTTGATGAGAATAGTGGGCTTTATCTTTGGTAATTGTGGACTTGGCCTAGGCATAGGCCGTAGTAGAATTGGAGGTAAATTGGCCATTATTAAGACCTTATAATTAGATGATATGATGAAAGGGTTGATAGTGGTAAATGACATAACCATAAGTTTAATTACAGGTCTGGTGAGGGGCTTGTAGGGTAAGAGGTTCATATGGTCTAGAGTTGGAGGTTTATAAAATATACACGAGGGTTGGTTATAAAAGAATGAAGGAGGTAAACAAATGCATTATAACTTATTTTATCTAGTTATTATATGGTAGGAAGCATGGGAGGAAACCCTAATGTTGAGATTGTTGGTGTTGGAGTAGGAGTAACCACTAACTCTACTAAAATTAATCCCTGCATTGGGGTAATATTTTATACCTAAGATGTGTTACCAGATGTTGCTCCTAAAATAGAAAATTTATTAGTGTGTTTCTCAATCTTAGATTTTTATTTCTCAAAATTAAGAAATAATGCTTGTAATATCCTCTGACTAAGTTGAGGGTTACTCAGCCTTTCTTCTTTATTACTAGTAACATGGACTATGGATGTAGATGCTCCTACCCTGGTATCCCCATGTTTGAAAACCTCATAGAAACTTGTATAATCTATCCTCCCTTTTACCTATATAAATTTTCTCCATATTTAGACTCATGATGGTAAGTGATGATTAGATCTTCTTATGCTTGATGCAGTGTTTGAAATTTAAATGTTCAGGGTCCCACTCCCTATTGGTATCTCTTTCTAAACTAAAGGTGGGTCTTTGCTTGGTAGAAGAAATAAATGAGTTCTAGTTTTTAATTTTAAACTATCTAATGTTGGATAATTTAGGATGAACCAGTCCTCTTTTCTTATTCCTGCACAATAAATCTACCCCTATGAGTAATTAGAAGGAAATATATTATTTAGCCATCTTGTCTAGAACTATCATAGACAATTTGAAGGGGGTTATCTTAATTACTACTACCCTTATTACTATGTATTATGGATAATATAAATATGCCCCAAAAGTGTTGAAGGAATTTATAATTTATTTTAATAATCTAGGTATAGTCCTCTCATGGATGGACCTATACACAAATGGGTATAAGTGCTTAATGATTTTTTTCATATCCTACTTATATTTGTAGATTATTACCTTTGAGAAGACATGAGGCATGGTCCACTTTAGATTGGGATCCCAATTAGTAAATTAAGGTAACTTATAAGTAGAACATATGGCATCACCAAGTAGGACATCATATATAAATCATCCTTTTAGTTGGACATGAACTTCCTAATCTAGGATGCCAAGTTGCATGAAATGATTTTTCTTAGAGGTGGAGTCTTAGCATCATGTATGATCATGGATAGAAGTAGAACCAACTTATCATCTATGTGTCCTATGTCCTTAGCCCCATGGAACCTATTAATCATAAACATATCCATCCTTAGACCCTTTCTAAATTAGGTTATGGGTATCTAGTTGATCTTGGATTTACGTATGAACCTCCCCTTATTTTTTATCTAGTTTGTCAAAAATTCTCTAATGTTATGTGTTTTAATATATTAGGTGATAGTTTCTCGATTGTAAATATTTTATGGTCTAGGAAGATCATAATAATCATGAAAGGATATCCTGACTATGAAATTAATGTCATCACATAAATCAAAAGACTTTATCATATTATCAACACACCTAGACTAGAAAAACATTTAGTAGACGAACTCTATGTTTGGGAATACCTCTAGAATAGATACATGTTTGTATAATCCCATAAATTTGAGTACCAAGATGTCCAACCTATCTTTTACATAATTGGATCCCTCCTCATTGTCATTGTATCTCTATATAGTCTTTTCCACAAGGTAGAATAGATCATTAAAATGCTTATATTTAGTGGCTAGTGAAAAAAAATTGAAATTGGTGTCCTAGAAGATGATGTTCATTCCATATGAATAGAGAAAATGAACTTGATCTATATTGGTGGATTCAGATGATCCTTCTTTTTTCATGGTTTCTAATTATTTTTATTAATGTGCTTGTGGTTTATCTTGATGTTGGATGAATGTACAGAAGTCCTTAGTAAATAACATAAAGCAATTCAGAGTTCTTTAGTAGATAATAATTGAAAGTGAATGTAATGCCTTGACACAACAAGATTTATACTTTAAATTTTTAGAATTTTTAATTGAAAGATACGAGTCATAAATAGAAAGTATATTTAACTTTATTAGACTTAAATCCTAAGGGGATCTTTAATTTTGTTCTAATGGCTTTGAAAATCCACTTTGATAAATTAGCCATTCACTGCTTTTGGCTTGTCCACATGGAATTTTATCATAGGATTGATTTTTCCCTTAAGGTGACTTAGATTTATAACTAATGAAATTATCCCCATAAACATTTAGTTCATACCAAAAATAGATTATCTATGGATATCTATGCACCACGTAGGTGTTATACTTGACACATTCTTGACATTTGGTGCCTTTTCATGCATTTCATCTTTCATTTTGAATATTAGGTTATCTAAAAATATTGCATGATATTAGACCAAGTGTCACCTTATGATTGGATCTCTCTTTATTTTGATATTACATTTCTTTAACCTTTTTATTTTGGGATGACATGACCTTGGAACCTCTACTGTCTTTCCAAGTGGTAAGCTCTCATTGACTCATGATATCGAGTCGCTTTATTGTATGAAACCTTTAATGGACCTAGCTATTATGACACTTATCCATGTTTCATATTTTGATTAGAATTCACTTCATTAGGTTTCACTATTTCTTTTAATGAGGTTATTATCATGATGTAAGGGGTCCACGTGTTATTATCCCATTGGTTCTAGCTTTTAGGTGGCTTATATGTAGCATCCAACTAAAAAATATTGAGTGATTAAGTGACAAGTGTCATCTTTTCATGCACTCATAGTATTTTTGAAATTGAAATTCACATGTTAGTAATGTGGGTTTGTAGGGAATGATTGAGTGACAAGTGGCATGATGTGATTAGATTGTTTTGTTGTAGGAATCTTGAAATTGATTAGGTCTTAAAAGGCTATGGCTGGGTACCATTAGTGTGCCCTAATGGCATTTCTCTTATTTTCAGACTAAAATATAGTGAATGAATGATAAATGACACATTTCCATTGGGTCTATAGGTTTTAAGACTTAAGAAATTAGTAGGATCCCTAAAAGACCATTACTAAGAGCCAAGTGGCATGTTATGGTTAGATTATCAAGTGGTAGAACTTTTTGTAACTTCTCTTTCAACTTGAAATGCTACATATAAGTTCCAAGTGGCAAGTTGTGATTGGGTCATTAGGTTGTGACTATTTTCAAAATATAAAACACACATTATGAAGTTCCAAATTTTATATGATTGAGTGACCAATGCATGCGATACTACCATGTGTCAATTGAGGAAGAGTTGGAATCAAGTTTACATATAAAGGAAATGAATGTGAAAGTTAGAAAACTAAGTGATAAATAAAAAGGAGCAAGTCAAAATTCATAAACCTTAGGCATGGGATCTAACTTGGACACTTTTCTAAAACATAAAATTAAGGTATGTCATAGTATTGAATATAATTTTGACATAGCCAAAGTAATACTATGATTTAGAAACCTTAATTAAGTAATATTTATTGCATATCAGGGACCATAAATTAATTTTTTTTAATTATAATACTTTGAACTAACACTTTTTAAGCAAATTAGATCATTAGAAAATTAATGAACTAGATATTAATGAAACATTTTTTAAAAGGCACGTATTAATATTTGTCATGGACCAACATGAATTTCAAAATTTTAAACTCACATAAAGTGGTTTTATCATATTGAACCAATAATAAGGTATGTCTTATTGTAAATGACCCAAAATTTTCATAAGGTCCCCATTTTTAAGAAAATGGGGCATGTTGATTCACCAGAGTTAGGATAGAAACTATTTAAATAATTTAGCAAACCCAAAAATGCTTGTAGCTTGGGTTTATCCAAACGTTCTATAAAACTGATGACTTTTTCTTTGATGTGCGAGTGGACTTGCAGTTTCAAGTCTCAGATTACCATGCCGAGGAAGTTACATTCAGTTGTGCATAACTGAATCTTTGTCTCTGATAAAACTATTCCTACATCTTGTGCCAGCTGAAAGAATTGGGAGAGATGAGTAGCATGCTCATCTAAGCTATTACTAAAAATTAAAATATCATCAATATATACACAAAGGAAATGAGAAGTGCCACCAAAAATTTTATCCATATGCACCTGATAGTATGCTGGCGCATTCATAAGGCCGAAAGGCATGACAGTCCATTGGTAATGGCCGAAGGGGTAGCTGAAGGCTGTCTTGGCTCTGTCTTCTTCTTTGACTCTAATTTGGTAAAAGCCTGACTTGTAATCAAACTGTGAGAAATACTTGTAGGCTACAACTTTCTCAAGCAAGTAGCTTTTATCTGGTATTGGATATGGATATGGCTCTATTATGGCATTTAATGGTCTGTAATTAATGACCATTCTCTTCTTACCTCATTTCTATTCTGAATGCTTGTTTACCATGAAGGCATAACAGCAGAAAGGAGAGGTTGATTTTTCAATGAAGCCATTTACTTCTAGATCTTTGATCTGTGCTTCCATATCATCATAATCTTGAGTTGGTATGGGAATCTTTTTTCCAATCTTCATGTGCTTGCCTTCAAGTATCTTAATTTCCATTTCAGGCATAGCTTTAGACCAAAACTACTGGGGATTTTCTGAGTATATAGAGGACTTGATCCTATTTCCAATTTCTATTATCTCAGCTGGGATTATTTTAGGGCTTTGAGTCATAGCACTTGGGAACTGTTCTGTAGCATAGATAAGGTGAGGTATTATAAGCCTTTCATTTTCTATGGTGAACATGATACCTTTTGCAGTAACACCATAGGGTGTATATCTATCAATAAATGATCCTCCAAGGAGGATGTCAATGGGCATCTTCTCAAGGGCGAATAAATCACAATGGAAGAGTTTATTTTGGATACACAGGGGTTGCTGGTGTTTATATTTTTTACACATAAAACTATTCCCCTGGATATCAATGCTCTTATAAGCAAGGTTGTCATCAAGTGTCTTCCAATCACTGATGAGCTGTGGTTTAGCAAAGGAAAGGGAAGCACCAGTATTAACTTGGGCATCTACCAATCTGCCATTTATTTCTAATGTAAAGAATTGGGCAAATATGCCATTATTAAATGATTGAGATAGGTAGGCTGTGGAAGTTCTAGAGAAGGAATACTGGTACATACCAGTTTCTATCTTCCTAGATCCTAAACTATTGATGGTTTAGGGTAGACTGCTTCTTCTAGTTCTTCATCAGGTTCAGCTTCCTCTTGGAGATTACTGCATTCACCAGAGTAGTAATCTTGGTCAGAGTAGAACATGCTTCCGACTTCATCCTCTTCATTGTCGTCATCATCCCACCGAGGTTCTGCTGGTTCTTCTGCTGGTAGGAGTTGATTCCACAATGGCTCTCTTATTTCTTTTGGCAGCTCTCTGCTGGTGAACTTTTTCTTTATCCAGGAGTCACTTGGCTTGAAAGAGCTTAGATATTGCACAGGAGGGTGTTCTGGTCTATGCAATGTGGGTGGTTGTCTTGGCATAGAGGGATGTTTCCCTCTAGATGATTCTCCTCTGGGATATCCTCTTCCTCTGGGTTTCTCTGGTCACTCAAGTACTTCATGGTGATGGTGTGACCAGGGTCCATAAGCTTCATTAGAAAAAATAGACCAGTCATGTTCTCATGGTCAATAATGTCTGGCTCCACACTGCATGTTTGTCATTGGTTGTTCTAACTCATCAGCAAGTGATTCAAGTGCTGCTACATCTTCTTCATCATCAAAGTCTTCATTAGGAAGATCTTCAAGTGTAGGTTCATAGATATCTTCTTGAAGATACAAGTCTTCATCTGCATCTATGATATCCCACCACGCTGCTGTGTTGGAGGAAAAGATAGCTTTGACAGTAGGATTTTTACAGGAGCAATTGGGAGCAATGTGGCTGGGTTTGAAGCAAATATAGCAAATCGACTACTTGGAAGGAGGACGTGTTGTTCAGCATTTCTTGAGGAAATGGTGAGGAGGTGCATAAGAATGATTTCAGGGAAAAGAGTGGCGCTTATAGGAAATATGCTTACGGCGCTGCTTCTATTGTCAGCGAGGTTGTACAAAGGGTCTACAGCCAAAAGGGGTTGTTTCTGGAAAGGCTAGAGTGATTTGAGATGCTTGGTGCTTGCTGAGTTTCTGCATACACTTAGTCTCAGAGACTAAAGTCATTATCTATTGCTTTGCAAAGTCAATGACATTAGAAAGGGCTAGATCTTTGATCGTGAGTCCTTTGAGATCGATATAAGAAATGACTCTGTCAATCAAATTATAAGGCAGAGCATGCAATAATTTGAGTTTGATCTCAGTAGATGCATAACTTTTACTATCATATGCAAGCTTTCTAAATTGCTTAGCAAAAGCATCAAATTTCTTTAGATCGCAGAGCTCCATTTTCAATAACCATTTCTTGGACTCAAGTTCTCAATTGCTAACTGGAGGTGCAAACTCAGTAATCAATAAAAGAAATAATGCTGCTAAAGAATTAGGTTGATTATGTACATGCTCATATTGCTGAGCTTCAGTCAGGGATTGCCACCAGAGAATAGTAATTCCCCATAAAAAAATTATTGTAAAGCAAGTGCTGCCTACTTGATCTAGATGGGCTTGAATAAAAAGTACTCACATGGTATTGCACCAGGCGGTGATTTCATTCAAAGGGTCTAGCAAGTCATCTATGTTTAAATACCAAGGCTACAAATGAATATAGGTTCATTGCATAAGGGAATGACCAGGTGCTCTTTTTATAGTTTTGAAAGAAGGGCCAAAGGAGACTGAACAGAGAGGTTTTGAAGATGATTCTGCTTTTTGGTCTTCTTTTGATATCCAACCAAGACTATCATCTAGTATATCTAGTTTTGTATCAATGGAGGATACTTTTTTCTCTATATTATTTACATTATCCTTAATAGACAAAACATCTCTACACAGATCATCAAAATTTTCCATAAAATGAGAATTAAATCTCACAGTATAGTTCCTTTGCTTGAACTCATTAGAGGGGTTCTCATATGCAGCTGCAAAGTACTACATAGTTCCTACTGGTTGCTTGTGGACACCTTTTGGCGGCAGCCATCTTCCTCCTCTGTATAGAGTAGTAGTATCTTCTGTGTAGAATTCTATACTGTCTTCTCTGGGAAGACTCATGAAAGTTCCTGGTAAATCATTGCCTTGATTTACCTCTTCATCTTCGATCAATATGTGACCGGTTTTGATAGATCTACGCAAAGAAGACATAGATGGTTTGGAAGGAGAAAGATGAGAAGAATTTATAGACAAGGATCTGGGAAGAATATTAACAGTTTTGCCGTCACTATGGTGGACTGTGGCTTGACTCTTCATTTTGGGGGACACATTATTTAACCAATCAAGTTTCCATTTAGAGGGGATTTTAACTATCTCAATATGACCTTTTTGTAGTTGAACTATGCCACTTAGTCTTCTGGCATATGGTAGATTTTCTAGGATTTTGGGGTGATTGGTATTAGTCATGCTATAGACAACATAAATGTTTATGGATGCATACTTAAACTCACCAAACATGTCTAAGCCAAAAAATGAGGTAAATAAGCCCCAAAAATCTAGAGATCCATGATTTACTTCTTTACAACCTCTATCGCAGACTACGACATAAAGGTTGGGACAAAACTCAAAACAAATAGTATCATCATTTAGGCGGCCAAGACTGGATAACTGACAAGAATGTTTAAAACTGACTTGGCGGCAATCGCACAAAGCTAGGTATAAAATAGGTTTAATATTACTAGGAATTAAGGGTCTAATATGAACTCGAATCAAACCAAAATGGACAAATTTTACATCTTCATGTGACCTGATATAATTGATTTCTTGCTCAGGTAACAAAGATAGTAAATTTGTTTGATAGGTTTTCTTTGGTTTGTAACAGAGGGTTAACTCTACAGACTTGATTCTAGGCTTAACAAATGAGAGATAAGTAGAAGTATAAGCAAACTCAGATTTCAATAATGCAGACTTTTTATAGACATGAGAAGCCTTAATAGTCGGAGGTTTAAACAAACTAGTTTCTTGTTCAAGATTTTCTTCAGTAATATCAATATCGGGACAGTCTGATAATTGATCTGGGACAAATAGAGGAAGTTCATACATACCTTCAAACTCAGATTCATTTATGATTTCTACGGTAGAAGTGGATGGTGCTTTTCCAAATTCCATTGCAGGGAGATTTGGGTTCTAGTAAGCGAGAAATTTCTGGTCAGGGAATAGAGAGATGCAGAGATAAAAGCAGCCTATGACAATTAGAATAATGGCCTGTGACTCGATGCAATAACTTTCCCAAAGAAATTTTCAAAGCAAAGAACTCAAAAAATCGATCCGCAAAATAGGAAAATGATTCACAACTTACAGTAGTTGGCTCTGATACCAATATTTTATCAGAGACAAAGATGCAGGACCTCAACAAATAGAGACCTCTATAGGAAACATATTTATATGTTAGAATCTGGATATCTTGGTTTAGGATGTAATCACTAAGTAATAATACCTTTATGAATGCAAAAAATATTACAATTTCTTATCTAGAACTTAAAACTTTTCACTTGAATGATTAAACACTAAAAACCATTTATACTATATGTGTGCTTTGAATTGATTGACCAACATGCCTTTGGATTTAAAAATGAGTGGCTTCAAACTTTATGGATTTAAACATAGGTCATGGGAAATACTTTTTTGATATATATAGTTATTATTAGCTTTAAATGGGATGGTTTGGGAATTGATGTTTCCATCTAGGCATCCATAGCCCTGAAAAAGATACCTTTAGCTCCACTCTAGGTCTTGATCCACTTCTATCTAGGTGTCTACATCCCTAGTGTAGTTTACCCAAATCACCTTCAAGATAATGCAACTTATAATGTTAAGTATATTTAAACTTGATACATGTGTTTTTGATTTTTTTTAAAACCCATGGAGGTTTGGAACTAGTTTATTAGCTGGTTTTAAGGAATTTCATAACTTCTGATCAAGAACCATTCAATTTTAGTTATTGAGTTCTACCTAGGCAATCTTATGATGTGAGATTAAGTGCTAGTATGTATGGATATCCATAATTTCAAGACCTTAATATAGTAAAACATATACTTGTTAAAATGGGATTAAAAATAGAATAAAAGTGCATATTTCATGAAATGACCACTTTAAAATTTAATTATTCTATATTTATAAATCAACACATAGTACATTCTCTTACTTTGGACAAACATCTATTGGGGTATACACATGATTCAACACCTCAATTATTCAAATTTTAGAACTTTGGAAAAATTCAAAAGAAACTTGAGATCATACCCAAAGGAATTATTGATAAGCTATAACACACAACAACTACTGTAAGGGAAGGAAAAACTCAAAGCAAACATACAAAAAAAAGAAAATCAGAAACAAAACTAACCTCCTCTTACCTAATACTACACTAAACCAGCTCATAATCCTTTGGTTGGAGGTAAGGGGTAGTTAAGAAGTAGTGCTTCAAGTATTATCCATTCACCAATAGATCTAAGTCATTTTCTTCTAAGTCCTTCAATTTGAATGCATTATCACCTAATATCTCTACAATTTGATTTGGCCTAATCCAAAGGGGTGTGAATTTTTCATCCTATTTTTTTTTATCATGGGCTTTATCCCATAGTAAGACTATTGATGCCTAAAATTCTTGTTCTTAACAAATAATTTATTATGGGAATATTTGTAGATGTGAAATCAAATTTTTGATTTGTGAAGCAACCTTCAAGATTTTAGAAGTTAGATCTTCAAATAAGTAGGGAGGAAAAGGATAAGAAGGAAATGCAAAGAAAAAATAAAATAAAACTATCTAAGGCAATGCACCCGAACTCTCAATGTATCCATTCTTATTATTGTATAATGAAAATTAAACTCTTAAAACATTATAGATAATTTAAAAGAGCATATGCATGATTTAAAGTCTATAATATAAGCAAAATCTAATACTATAGAATAAAAAAATAGAAACAATAGATAATAATTGATTCCATATAATTTGACATAGAATACCACATTCTCTTCATTATTGGGCAGAGAAAAAAGTACAAAAGGCCCAAAATCATAGTATAGACTATTCAATCATTCTTGTGAAGGGAACCTATTGAGGTCTTAAAATAAAAAATAATAACTATTTCTATTTAGATTCAAAACTAAAACTATTACAATGGTTGTTCTCTAATAAAATTCATAAAAAAAATCTACTATTATCTAACTACCATCCCCTTAAAAAATAAATGATCCCTAAATACATAAGCATGATGGTCCTTTTAAGATAAAAGGAATTGACACGTGGAGCTTAGAACTCATGCTCATGATGAGGCCATTATAACTGAAAGGGAAGATTAGACTCATAAGTGTAGATGGCCTCAAATCTTGGATATGACATAACATTAATCCCTCATAATTCCCATGATGCTTAGAGGAATCATTATGGTGATGTGTGTCTCTCTCCAAACTACCTCTAGAATTCTTATTAGAAATGGGCCCCACTTCCATCAACAAATAGTGTAGCTCAATGTTATAATAGAAATAAAATTGCCTTAAATAAGCATGATGATGACACATGGAAGGATCACTTCCCTTTAGTTATACCTACATAATGGGCCCCACCTATTATTTCATCATCCAATGGCATAAGCCAAAGCTTGTTGAGACTTGAGCTACTTATAAAATGAGAACTGAGGTGATGCATGGAACATTGAGGATTAAGTGTTGTTTTTAGAATCCTTTTTATCTCTATTTAACTGGTACTATGCAAAGCCATCACATGGTGAGTTGGCACTTCTCCTAAAAAAGCTAGGAGTTATTTTTGTGAAGAATTAGCATGGTGGTACCACATGACACCAACATAAGGAGCCAAAACTTAGCTAAAAATTAAATGGGGAACCCAGGGGAAAAGAGGAGACTGATACATAATCCACCCACTCTTCAAGCATGACCATGAAAAAAATACAACTACCCCAAAAACTACAAAATATGGATTTGATCCATAGTTCCTAGTAAATTACACATGAATCCACCTATATACGGAAGAACCCAACAACTCTAGTGACATAGACTAGTCAAAGAAACTTTTCAAAAATGCAAGGCTAAAAAAACTTATAACTTCTAAAGAGTGGTTCTCAAAGGCATCCACTCTACCTCTATAGGCTAAGATTTCTTTTCCAGAGCCTCAAAGGCCCTATCCAGATCAATTATCTCTTTGAAGGAGATATTTTTTAGACATTGTACAACTTGATTACATCTAAAATTTGAGTTGGACAAGAGGCTATAGAATAGTCTCCACTTTGAATAAGCTTGGTGTTTAACCCAGGGCTATGGAGATGGTCTAGCCATTCTAATTCATGACTAGAAACTCTTTTATTTTGTCCTTTTAAATGGCCATGTTATCTATGAGGAATAGGGAGGGGAGTCCTAACTAGACTAACTATTCAATGTGTCCCTTTATGGCCTAAACCATTTTCTCTAAGGCATTTAAAGATTCCTTGCATTTTGATGTGGACTTATTACAGCTAAGGAACTCATTAACTTTGACTTCCACCTACCTTATATTATCCACCCCAACTAATTAGAGCATCTCATTTGTCAAGTTATATAGATTTTAGATTTGGATCTAAGAATATTATACCTTGGGGGATATGAAGGTGAGGACTTAATCCATGGACATGCTCACTTTTGTGATTAACTATTGTGAGTCCATGATGAACGCAAGTGCTAGATTCAAGTTTGAGGCCATGTTATTTATCCTCTACCAATATGAAATGTATAGTTTATGGATCATTAGGAGGATATATATGGTCTAGGAGTAGGTAGTGAGGTCATTATTCAACTACTAGATCTCCCAGTCCTTAGCCTAGGACTCTTGTTGCATTAGTTTATGCATTTATTGCTACATACTCATAGAGTCTAAGAGAATTTTATGATTATGTGTGAGATCTATTTAATTTTCTTGTGGCTTATTCTTTGTATCCTTATTTTCTATTTTTAGGACATCTACTTTGGCCTTCAACTCTACTACTTGGATTTGTAGTTGGGCTCTTTGGTTAGCTTCTAATTGAAATATCTCAGATGTAACATGGATTTTTAAGTTATATATTATCTTCATAATTTATGCATCTTTGGATTTGGCTTCTATATTTAGGTAGTCGATGGTGAATTTAAATCTTATGATTTTTTGCTCCTTCTCTAGTCGATATCCTACCTTAAAGTAGTCTATTTTTATGGACTTTTAGGTCTCCTCCATGAGTTTGACCCATCATTTAGCCTCACCTTGTTGAGGTTTAGGTTGATGGCATGGATTGAGTAATCTACCAATTACATCTACTCTTAAGGATTGATTAATATTAGTATCATGTGTGTAATCATTAAATATTGTTGTGTGGGGTCAAAGAATGATTACATGTGTGGTATTGTTAGGGCCTAAGCCATTTTTCATATTTTTTTCTCTACCTAGGCTTCTTTATATTTGTTTTTTAGTCTCTAACTACTAGTGGAACTATTCCTATTATTGGTGAAGGTTGATACATATGAAAATTCAAAGGTAATGGTTACTAACTACTCTGAAGTTATGGATGTTATTCCCTTAGGGATGAGTGGGTAAATGGTCAATTTGGAAGGCAATAAGGGTGGGAGGTTGTGAAGAGGGATGGTAGGTGATTGTGCTATGATGGATTTAGTTATGGTGGATGAAGGCAATAGAGTGAAAAGTGATACAACCATGGTGGATAGCTGAGTGGTGACCAAGGTGGAAATGGTGGAAGGTGAAGAAGTAAAGAATGTAGAATTAAAAAGGAAAGGGTGAATAAAATGAACCCTTTTTTACTTGGGATTAGAAAGAAGATTGAAAACTTGTACCTAAAATCCAAGCTAAGCTACCCATACTTTGAGTTATCCAAAATTGTCTTGATCCTAATGTTGGGGAGTTGTATATAGAGGAGGGAGCTAGGATGTAGGCATTTGAATTATGAAAATTTCCTCTTCTTTTCCTAAGGTGGCATCCTTTTCTTCTACCAAAAAATTCTTCTTCCACTCGAGCATCTTCTTCATGATACTCATCCTAGATATTTTCAAATTGCTCATCAGTCTTTAAGTCATCAAAATTTAGCTCCTTCTAGTTGATTCCCTACCTATACCTCTAATAGGCTTCTATTTTCTCCTTTATCCAACCCTTCTATATGAGTTTCACACTTAGACCCTTGGTCATGATCTTTGCATGATCAAACTCTCAGACTGGTTAGTAAAAAGATACCCATGGTTGGTGGGTGCCATAGGGTATCTTTGATAGATCAACATAGTTTTTAATGTCATCCTCCATCAGTAAATTACACTCTTAAAATTATGATCAAAGATCATGAATAAAGGGGTTAGTGGTCTTAATATTAGCTATGTGGTTAGTTGGGTCATAACTTCATTTATCATTAATCTGATCTATGTCAGGATCTACCAATTTGAGAATAAGTAGATGCTGTTGTGACCTCTTAGATATAATAACCCATTTTAAAAAGGGGAAATCATATAGGGCCTTTTGTTTTCTAGCCCATGCTATATACTAAATCCACCACATCGAGTTGGTGAGCCAACTTCAGGGCCAAGGTCCTATCTATGAGCATGCATAGGATCTACAATGGATCCTCCTTAAATCCATGGACCCTAATGAATCTAAAGTGGGATCCAAATAAATAGTCCAATGGAATTTGGTAGCCAAAGAGCCATGCTCACTAGAGATCTATCATTTGAAAGGTAATGGCTTCCTGATTGAGGTCAATCTAGATTAGAGATAGGAAGATATCTAAAAACTCATGATAATCTAAGATGGAGAAAATGATGTGGGTCCATATAGATATTGGGATCATCATATAGGGATATTTTCACATATTGGTCAAATTGATGGTGAATTATAGTAAAAAGAACCTAGTACTCTGGTAAAAGATCATGTGGAGAAGGAAGGAATAAAACCTAAAGGTATTATGAGCCAAAAATTTTTCTAGTTGATTATGAATGGAATCATCAATGGTATCCATGAATTCCATTTTATATACCTTCTCCTTACTCACCATTTTTAAGTGGAAGACTATACCTAACTTGATATCATAGACATTGGTGTCAGAGTCAAGTCTAAAAATGAATGCCATCATAGATAAGAAATATTTCATGTCTTGAGCTATAAAACCAAAGAGACTGATGGGAAGAGGTGGTGCTTATATGTATTTGATGCATAAAGATGAGTTTAAGAACTTTAGTTTTTATACATGAGTGTCCCATACTATCTACAAGCTCTTGATATTTCATATGTCCAAACTGGGGTCACTAGGGACCCAAATCATCTCCCTCACCACATCAACACTTATGTTGACATTCGGGTGGTGACCTATGATAATGCCAATGTTGAAATTGTATCTTTGTATATATAGAGCAATAATATCTAGATATGGGTACATAAGAGGCACCATATATTTTGCTAAGGTAGAGCTACATATTCTAAATCTAAATGACTCAAAGTCATTGTTATGAAATTTTGTGAGCATATAGGCATGAGCATCTTCCCTTAGATTCTTCCTATTTTTCATCAATTTGGCATCAAGATCACATATGTAAAGTTGAGGACCAGTGTGGGGTACATATAATTTCCCTTTGAGACATTCTTCAAAAATTTTAAGATGGGCTTTGGCTATGCAGGGGTGAAAGAATATGATTTGACTCTTATAAATTGAGGGGGAAGCTCTCTACAACTACTTGGACCATGAGATCTTTATCTTGTAGTATGTTCATTAGAAGGTTCCATCTTATAATTTTTCTAAAATAATCTTCATAAAATAATGGATATTGGCTCCTACTCATAATTCCACACATAATTATTTGCTAAATACTATCTACATAGCTCAATGTTCTTCAAAATTCTTACATATTTCAAATTCTTTGTTTGATAAAGAGAGGGGTATTTATTAGGTAACACTCATAGTGAAATAATTATGTATCCTTTTTAAATTTGGTGGCCATAAATGAGAAGGGTGGTACACAAGCTTGAGGAAAATATTTTTGGCAATCCTTATAAGAGATTATGAAATTTGGGGGAGACTAAACATTAATTATAGGGCTAGTGGGATAGATAATCGTCTATCAGAGAGGATTCAAAATTAGGGGAGCTAATATGTAGACACTTGGTGATGGGATAATAACTTATGCCAATGGCACTTATTTATGAAGGGAAATAATAATGAAAAGGGAAAGTAACTAGCTATGTACAAAGTGAAGCTAATAAATTAGTTAAAAATTTCCAAGTGGATTTCATTAACTGGAATCTCTAAGGCATTACCTTTTTTCCACTAATTCTTATTCATTATCCTACTTATTACCAATTATGCAAAAGAGTCCTCTCCATAGGGAATCAAACATTTCATGATGACCCAAGGTTTTAGACCTTTTGTCATATTTTAGAACCAAGTCTCCCAACTTGATGTCTAGGTTAGATGCCTTCTTGTCAAACCACCTCTTAACTACCTATTATTGACTGATCATAATTCCACTGAATTTTTATCATGCTTCTTAAAGACTAATTAATTCCATTAACCTAACCTCCATTACTCCATTTTAAGCTATTTTGATAGATTTTAATAATTTTAAGGCAGGAATCTCCATCAAAATGGTCATGACCACTTCTTTCCCATATATTAATTCATATGGTTATGTTTTTATAATTTTATTCTAAGTTATTTGATCACTCCACAAATCTATTTTTAGATGTGTATGCCACCCCCTTTATCAATTAGTTCCCACTCTTTTAATTAACCTTATGAGGTTTTTGTTGGTTGATTCAGCCAACCCATTTCCTTCTGAGTAGTAGTTGGATGAAGTCTTAAGGAAAATGCCATTCTTGAGTACAAATTATAAAATATTTAAACCAAAGAAGTCCTTTGCATTATCAGATATGATTATTTTAGGAGGGCCTAACCTAAGTACTAGTTCCTCCAAGAAGTTGAGTATCACATTTTTAGGCACTTATTTCAAAGGAGCTACTTCAATCCATCTTGTGAAGTAGTCTATGGCCATGAGTTTATAATTATATCCTATGCTAGATATAGGATTGATCATCTCAATGAAATCTAAGCCATATTATGCAAAAATCTCATTAGCCACAATCAGGTTTAACGGTATGGCTAAATTATTTCACTTGCCTATGAAAAATTATCGCTGTTGGATTTTTTTCATTAATTGATACAAATCTAAAAACAAGGTCAACTAGTAGTATCCAACATGCATGATTTTAGTTGTGGTTCTTTTTATTGATAAATGTCCACCTAGAGGGGTTAAATGCATATATTGTAAGATTTTGGTAGTTTTGTGGTTATCAACACATCTAAGTAATTCCCCAACAAATTTCCTTTTAAAAAGGACTCCCTAGAGTAGTGTAGAACTAGATCCTTTCAACCTATAGAATCTCTTTTTATGCGTGAAGAGAGTGTCTAGATATCAACTAATTTATATAAAGTAGGTTTTATTAGTAACCCAAGACCTTGTAGTTTCATACTAACTCACAAAAACTATTTTTGGTCTATCTTGCTCATCTATCAAGGTGTATGTGCATTGGGCCAAATACTTTCAAAGTCCTATCCCTTGGATCACCTTGGTTGGTTTAACTTTGATGTCATATTCTAGGATCTTAATTATCCAATTGGCTCTCTTCTTAATGATTTATTCCTCCATGATGTAGCCTATGATGATATAATGTGCCACATATATCATTACCTTTCTCTACACCACTAGGTGTCTAAATTTATTGAAACCTTTGATGATGGAGAAAGATTTCTTATCAACAAAATAATACTTATTCTCATATCTACATAGGGTTCTTGAATAGAATGTATTAGTATGCTCAACCTTCCCTTTGTCTTCTTTTTCAGTTAATATGGCTACCAAGCTATGTTCAATCCCATAAACATACATGATAAAATATTTAGAGAAGATAATATTAACTAGCATGAGTGATGGATATTGCTTCCTTGATCTTGTCATATGTTATTCTTCCTTTAGTAGTCCATTTGAAAGACTAGTCTTTCTTTAGAATTAATGTAATTGGCCTTACCATCCCCAAAAAGTTAGATATTAATTAGCTAACAAAGTTTATTTTCCATAGGAAATATTGGAATCCCTTCTTATTAAATTTTAAGGTTAAATACCTAATGGTCTTCACTCTATCTAGATCAATAGAGATGCCTTATTTAGATAATATGTATCCTAGTAGCTTGCCTTATAGGATGCTGAAGATTAATTTTTTAGGGTTGAGGGATACCCCAAACTCTTATAAACTTTGAAAAATCATCTCCAAATGATCAATTTTCTTGTAAAACACTATAATATCATCTAGATAGATGAGGATGATTATGTTAATCATTTCTTTAAAAGTTATATCTATGGCCCACTAGAAAGTAGCTCCTAATTATAGAGGCTGAAGGGCATTTTTGCATATGTGAAGGTTCCCCATTTTTTATTGAAAGTAGTTTTATGTTGATCCTCCTCATTAACCCATACTTGGTTATAACTTGAGGACGCATCAAGCAAAGAGAACATTTATGCACCCACTATTATTTGGAGGATATGTTCCATTGAAGGAAGGGGATAATGATATTTTAGATATACTTTATTTAAGTCTCTAAAATATATGCAAAGTCTAATTCCCCCATTTTTATTTCTTAAAATAACCAAGTTGGATACCCAAGTTTAATGTTTTATTGGGCATATAATCCTTGAATAAATTAAGTTCCTTAGTTTTTGAGCCATGACAGACTCAATTTTTTAGATTTACTAGCCTTTTATTTTAGTGGACATGCTTGGATCCTTTAATCAAATATATGGTATGATGGACCACTTCATGATCATGCCCCTTTAGTTCAAGATAGGTCTATGCTATAACCCCTTAATAATTATTTCATAAGGATACTAATTGATCCTTATCTTTTTGGAAAACATGGTTCCCCATCTTTAATTTTCTTCCATATCCTACATCAATATAAGAGTAATAATTTTTTTTTGTGATAAAATTTATTTTTTCATCCCTTATATCATCAAAATCAAATAGATTTTCTAAGGTGATCAGTCCCTTTGGAATTTTATTGGACTTTAGTTCAATTATTTGATTTCCCTTAGCTTCTTCGATCTTTGACTACAACTACTTTATGAACTCATATGACTACTAAATAAACATAAAAATTTAAGAATCTCCCTCAAATACCTACTAGTTCTAATCATTATCTATAATAGCAAGGTTTGATAATCACTCATACCACCTATTCATTGGTCAAAAAATCAATTACCAAATCAAACTAGGAGTTTATTACTACCATTCTATCTACCTCTATATTGATGGACCTAAGAATCATTTGAATATTAAATACTTCAAATGATTCAATTAAATCCCATATTCAATGGTGGTAAGTCCTCATGTGGACATTATTTTCAATTGTAACTCCTCTTACTTGCCTTATTACTAGCTCAAAATCTCTAAACATAACTGCCTCATGCCCATGCACTCAGTAAAATTAAGGCCATGAACTAGGGTTTCATACTTAGCTTCATTATTTGTGTAGGTAAACTAGAAGTGGAATTACCTAAGTTTCTCTTTTATATATTGAAATAACAATTAGATACTATTTCTAGAGATAGTTTTACATTTTTCACCATAAAAATAAAGAGTCTAAAAATTAGTCACATTTTTAAGTTCCTTATTTTGATCCTCCCTTTTCTTCATGACTTTAGGGATAGATTTATCTTCATCATGGACTAAATAAGTCCCAAGGTTAGTGGCATCAAAGTTTTTGAATGGGTCATTTGAGGACCTCCTCCTTTAGGCTCTTGTTGTCTACCACTCTTTCTTCCTCAAGCATTTCCATGAAATACATCTTTTTTGAGAAAGAAGTGTATGTTGCTTCAAATTTCATCATAGAATCATCAATTATGTGCTCCAAATTTAGTTTCTAAAATAAAATCTTCATTTTTTAACCGTATTTGGTCCTTATAATTAAGTGAGACCAATCCAAATATAAGTATCTACCTATCTTGGCTATGAAATCTCTTGACAAACATAACCCAAAGATTGGTGGAATATCTATTACCATAACCTCTTAGGGGACTGTTATACCAGGAAAAGAATATAAGGTTAAGGAAATATCCTTGATAAGACCTATGGTATAAATTTTTTTCCTATCTAGCTATATTACCCCTTTACCCAAAGGTTCATATTAAATTTGCAGTGTGTTCATAATTTGTTTGGCCATCACTATGGTGTTAGTGCCAAAATCAATCATAGAATTATACAATAATTTATTCCACATAATGAGAGTTAAATAAAATAGGGTAGCTTTCATTTTACTTACCCATAATTTAGATCTTATGAATGTTGATGGTGTATGGGGTTGCACATTCCCACTAGCTCCCCTTCCCTTTGGGTTGTGTTAGCTCTGTAGTCAAGTTACTCACATAAGCTTCTCTTGATATTCTAATGCCTCTCATGAAGATACTTTTGTTTGGGGATAAAAAGGATATCCTAAAGAGAAACATTAGCTAGGGCCTTGTTCATCTACTCAATCACATTTAATGACCCTTTAGGTAAGACTTTTAGGTCATTTCCCCTATTTTGTGCTATTACACTCTACTTTTGATATGTGAGGGGTGATGGTTGGGGTCCTAAATTTTTACTAAAATTCATTTTAATCCTTATGAAATCCTCTTGGATCTCTACCAGTTTATTTTTAGATTGAGTGAAGTAGTCTAATTGGATTTGTAGGGATTTCAACATGAAGATATCATTTGTATAAAATACATCTTCACCTTCCACCCATGAGAAAAGTGAATGTTCAAAGGCTATCTCCTCTTCTTGATCCAAGGATATTCTTTTCACTTGATACATTAAGACAACATTTTTAATGCTTCATAAATCTTATCTAAAGGAGTTGCATCAGGTGTGCTCCCTTGTCTTCACTACTCGGTGACCCTTTACTATACATTACCTCCTAGGTAATTTTAGGGTGTATGTACATCATTACATGGAAAGCACCATGAATTTGATTCATCTATCAAGTTATTTTGGCTAGTGAACAACTCTCTATTTGAGTTTGGTAGGATCATATGTAAAGGATTAGGAACCTAGATGATTTGTTTTGTAGGTTCTTGATCATTTGGCCTCTACCCTCCCTAGTATTTGTTATGTTGATACAATGCTCTTCCACCTTGGTACTTTTTGAAAAGAGGCTTCAGGGACATATATTTTTGCCTCATGAGGTTTATGATCTCATTTTATAAGTTTTTTAAGATGATCTTCATGTCATTCATCTCTATAACTAGTGTGGATAAAGTGTATGTGATTGTTTGAGTGATTGGGTATACATATATGGAAGGAGATGCTTGTAAGGTGCTTGGGACTTCATATTTGGATAGAATTGATAGTTCTATGAACATGGGCATTAGTGGTCATGGGGAGAGTTCCTTGACATCTATCAAATTATTCTCCACTCTGATAACTAATTCATATATATCTAGTAGCAACTAGCCTCTAAGGGACTAAATCATAATAGCTATATTTGAGTTGAATGATTTAAGGTAAAAGATAATGGCCATACCTTCAGGTCATTGAGCTACTATCAAGATTATTTACCATGTCTTATAAAACTTGGTATTAAAATCTATGATAGCCTCTTTTGGGGCTCTCTTAATAGTGATTAATTATTGTAGGAGAGATGACCGGTCTCCTTTCTCATTAAATCTATCAAATAATGTATTTCCCAATTCATCCTTGGTGGAAATGGAGTTAGGAAGAAAGGATTGATACTAGTCAAGAGCTCACCCTTTGAAAGAGGTTTCCAATAGCCTTAAGGCTACATTTTTCTCTATGATATGATACATGGTATAGACATTAGCAACATCCTAAAAAAAAATTTACCACACTTTTGAAATCCTCCCCTACAAATTTAAGGAGTACATTCAAGACATTAGTAGGAATAGAATCCCAAATAGCTAGGGGTAGTATATGGATTAGTGGGATACCACTATTCCATGATACAAAGTTCCATGGTGTTCCTTAAATAGCCATATGTTGTGGTTATTGTGTTGTGATAGACCTTATGGTTCTTTATCAAGTTATAACTACTAGAGGTGGTAGTAGTAAGCTTGGATTCTTCTCTATTAACTAGTGAACTTGTGATGGGCCTCTAGATCATAACCTATAAATTCTAATTAGATGATTTTGGGTAGTCTCATCCCACCAGTCATGTTAGAAAAGGGAAATGTTGATTCCTAAATCTCTCATTCTTGATGAATAGTTTCTTATGGGAAGCTTTATAGACGTGGGCCAAAAATTGTAATTTTTAAAGTGACGTCTAATATTTTAGAATTTGGCTCTTCAAATAATTATGGAGGAAAATTTTAATAAGGAAATGTAAAGAAAAACTAAAATAAACTATCTAATGTAATGCACCAGAACTCTCAATGTATCCATTACTAATATTGCATAATATAACTTGAACTCTTTAAAAATTTATAGACAATTTATATTAATATATGCATGATTTAAAGTTTGAAATTTAAGAAAAATACAACACTATAAAATATAAAATCAAAAATAATAGATAGTAATTGATTCCATATAGTTTTACATAGAACACCACATCTTCTTCATTGTTGGGTAGACAACAAAATACAAAAGGCCCAAAGGCACAATATATACTATTCAATCCTTCTTATGAGGGGAACTTATTAAGGTCTTAGAATGAAAAATAATAACTTCTTCTATTTTTATTTAAAACTAAAACTATTACAATGGTTATTCTCTAATAACAAACTTGAAACAATCTACTATTATCTAACTACTAGCCCCTTACAAAATAAATAATCCCTAAATATATAGGCACGATAATCCTTACAAGATAAAAGGAATTGATAATTGGAGCTTGACACTTGAATTCATGATGAGTCCATTTTAACTAAAAGGGGAGCTTAGATGCTTAAGTTTAGATGGTCCTCAAATCCTAGATATGGTACAAACTTAATGCCTCATGATTCCCATGATGCTTAGAGGAAGCATTGTCGCAATGCATGTCTCTCTCTAAACTGCCTCTAGAATTATTATTAGAAATGGGGCCCACTTTCCTCAGCCAATGACATATCTCAAAGTTTTGATAGAAATAAATCTACCTTATATGAGCACCATGATGACATGCAGAAGGTTCATTTCCCTTTAGTTATACCTATATAGTAGGCCCTACCTATTACTTCATTAACTAATGCTACAAGCTAAGGCATATCGAGGCTTGAGATGATTATAAATTGAGCACTGAGGTGATACATGACACAATGAGGAGTTATAATTCTTTTTATAATCCATTTTATCTCTATTTAATTTATAGCATGTGGAGCCACCATGTAGTGAGATGGCACTGCTCTTAGGGATGCTGATAACTCTTTTTGTGAAGGATGAGTGTGGGGGTACCACATGACACTGGTAGAAGGATATGAGACTTATAAAAAAATAAAAAGGGGAACCTAAGGGGAAAAGAGGATATCGATACATAATCTACCCACTCTTCAAATATTTCCATGATGAAAATCCAACTACCCCAAAAACTTCAAAACATGGATTTGATCCATAAAGATCAAGTTTGATATTCAAAATATTTTGATTTTATCCCTTTTTTCAAACCACCTCTTGATTATGTCCTAATGTTTGATGAAGTTATTAAGGTATTCATCTCTAGCATCTTCCATTTGAATGATATTCAATATTCTATTCTGAATTCTTTCATCATCATCCATATATTCTACCATAAACTCATAAGTGGGTAGTTAGAATGTAATGGGAAATAATGGTTGTTACCCATACACTACTAATAATGGAGATGCATTTAAATCTTGTATCTAGTATGATCTACCTAGATAAAATATTTTATTAACTACTACCACTCTCTTTTTATCTGATGACTTCTTTATTGCATTCATTAGGTTCTTGTTTTCAATTCTACAACATCATTCCCTTGTGGATAGTAATTCAAGTATAACTTGATATCTTGTTGTCATAATCCCATTCTATGAATTCTATGGATTGCAAATATTGGCCATTATCACATAATAAAGATAAAGGAATCCCAAATCTAGTTTTGGTGTTCCCCTCAAGAAATTTGATGATGTCAATTACCCTACATTTCTTAGTGGCAATCACTTCAGTCCACCTAGTGCAATAATCAGTAGCTATTAGAATGAATCTATGGTCCACCAAAGAGTTAGGATTGATGATTCTAAAAAATTCCAATCCCCATTGTGCAAATGTCCTAGTTTTAATCATTGGTTGTAAAGGCATGGTTTCCCTTACTTATCTGTTGTTGAACACTTAAATTTGATGGCATGATAGAATGTGAGCACATGCATCCTTGAATATGGTAGGATACTAATAGCCTACTCTAAGTATTTTGTTGATAATGGTTTTTCCTAAAGGATGTTTGATTCCTAATTTCTCATGGAATTTATTAAGTATGACTGAAACTTATTTCTTAGAGAGACATCTCAAATATATTACTTCATAGTTTTTTATTTGGATCACTCCTTTATTGATCATGAAGTGTGAACTTCTAAGCCCGAATGATCTTCCTTACTCCTTTATCAATTCTTGAGGACAAGTGTCATTCAACAGGTAATAGACAACATCCCTATACCATTCCTCACTTGAGACCTAGTTTAATTCTACCTACAAAACATCAAATTGAGGGTTGGTCTTGGTAATTAACTGAATTAAACCTTGGTCTCATACCATCCTGGTTGATTTGATCTCTGTATCATATTCCTAATGCTTAGTCATCCATTTTCCTCAACTTTCTCCTAACTTATTCTTGTTAATCATAATATTAATGATAGGGTTAGGTACAATAGCATGAGTTTCTTTGGAGGATGCAGTGTCTAAATTTATTTATGACCTTCATTAAGGTGTACACTTGCTTGTTTAGGAGTGGGTATATTAATTCAACATCCTTTAAGCTTTTACTCATGATGGTAACTAGATGTTCTTTATCATCTATTTTTTGCATTAAAATATTATCAATCATGTGGTCAGAAGCAAAAAAACAAAGGTATAAATCTTTGCCATAATATGAGATTATTAACATAGGTGTCTGTACTATGTGTTCTTTGATGTCTTGGAAATATTTCCTAGCCTTAGACATATAATCAATCTTTACATCCTTTTTTAACATATAATTTATGGGTCTAACAATTTTGGTAAAACTTGAGATGAATTTATGTATAAAGTTAATTTTTTTTGAAAAAAGATTTGAAATCTTTTTTAATATTAGGAAAATCAACCTTATAAATATCATTAATCCTATCAGGTTCAATATCCATACAATCCTTCATGACTACATGTCTTACGATATTACCTTTAGTTATGTAAAAGATACTCTTCTTAGGGCTTAAAGAGATACCAAAGGTTCTACATTTCTCCAGAACTTGATGTAGGTGCATCATATGATCTTTCCTATTTTAAAAGAAAATGGTTAAGCTATCTATGTAAATTATAATGCACTTATCGATTATCCCTTGGAATTCATGGTCCATGGCATGTTAGAAGGTGGCCCTAGCAATGATCATCTCAAAAGGCATCCTTATGTATGAAAATGTTCCCCACTTGGTCATGAAGGTAGTCTTCATCTTGTCTTATTTCTTGACTAGTACTTGGTTGTAACAAGAGAAGACATCTAGAAAGGACATCATTTGAGATCCACTAACCATTATAATTAACTTTTATAAGGAGGGAAATGGGTATTTATCCTTTTTCAAGTATCTATTGAGAGTTTGAAAATCCAAAAAGAGTCTATTTTTACCATTTTTATTTCTAACTAGGACTAGGTTATCTACCCATATGGAGTGTCTAATTGGGAGGACCATCCTTACATCTAGTAACTTATTTACTTCTTCATAGATGATAATTTATATAACAAAGTTCATGGGTATTTTCCTTTGCTAAAAATTTTTGCATGCTTCCATTAAGGGGATTGTATGAGCGATGACCTAGGTGTCAAAGACCTTGAGATATTCACAAGACCACATAAAGATGTCCTTAAATTTGGATAATATCTTAGTGGATTTGGTTACTTATTATTTTTTGTAGATAATTATGATTTTTATATTCTAGGGATTTGTTAATGAATATAAATTAATTTAATCATAATCCTTGCCACTTACATTGGGCACCTTGGTATCACTTGTTATCTTATCTTGATCAAATATCCACTTTAGAGAGACCATGCATTTAGGAATTATATTATTTTTTAGTTATATTATACCACCATCATCAACTTTTACCTCATTTATATACTCTTCATCTTTTTCATTGATTATGTGTGATTCAAAGACTCCAAAACTAGTCATAAAGTTAATGATTTGATTATCATCATTAAACACCTGGAAGTAATTGATGTTGTCTAGGACATAAGGGCATGATACCATTTAGATTGTAATTTTTTTTAATTTTAGGGCTTGATGTGGGACTATATCTACTACTATAGAATATAACACATCCACCATCTAATTTTGATCTATGGGTATATTGAAAATGTTAAATGCATTGAAAATCTTGATTAAATCCTATACTCTAAATTTGTATTTATTCAGATAAGAAATATTGCATTGGTATTTACTACAAACATACTTGATGAATATTCTAAATCACCATCTACTAAAAATTTACCTACCTTATGTTTGATGGAAAATTGAATTCCTAATATTAGGGCCTTGTATTCTACAAGATTATTAGTGTATAGAAATTGAAGTCTATAAGATGATAAATATTGCTTACCCACCAGATTCATTAGTATGATACCTACCCTAAGCCTTGCTTAGCTCTTGTACCATAAAATTACATTTTCAAAAATCCTTCATCCTTAGTCATAAGGTTGCTTTCATTCGAGCCAATAGTATCAAGAGAATATATGCCTAGGACAATGGATTGGAAATTCACCTTCTCATTATTGTCATTGTATTTTGTTATCATGAACTTTATCCTTGGCTCTTGCTTAATTCAGATCTAATTAGGTGCAATTTTGTAAGGTAAGAACATATGCAATCAGTCCATGGACATATATCCATTTAAGGATTTTGTCTAGTCTCTACTTAATAACATCCATATGTTTCTGGGATCTATATGACCTAATTGTTTATGAACTATTGAATATGGGGTTCATGGGATAACTAGATATGAATGGTTAATATTTCTCCTACCACTTTCAATTTTGAATTGTCAAATTGGACAAAAAATCTATCATACTTGATTAGAGTTAGTCCCAACTTCTTTTCAAATACCTATGGGCATTATGTTAGTATATGCTCCAAAATTAAGCAAACAATTATACATATTTTCCCAAAGATTCTAATAGTTAATATAAATAGAGGGACATCATCCTTAGTTTTATACATTACCACATTCAAATTCATAGATTTATCTTTTCCTATGTTTGATTTCTTAGTTAATTATTTTAGTATTAAATCACGTTGCTCAATTATTTGAGTAAGCTCATGCAAAGTAATGTTGGCTTTGATTTTCTTCATATCTTCCACAATGTTGTATCCACCTTTGGATCTAGTTGTAGCCAACTCTAAATTCAATTGAGTATCTTTTCCCTTAAGAGGAGGAGGAAAATTATTAGTTCTATGATTTGAGGGTGTGTCAACCTTGTTGGGTGGTATGGAAGTTATTGTAAGTTCCTTTGTAACTCTATTTATCAAGGCAAAATTGATTTTTTGTTATTGTTTGAAAGTTTGGATCTAATTCATATTAATTTCAAGATAGTTCTTTTATTGGTTAGAAAAATTATAAATTTTGACCATGAGGGCCATTTTGGTGGTGTTGGACCCAATATCAGATGTGTTTGTATTTTCCAAATTTTTGGTATTGTCTTGATTATCTAGGATAACATCATAACTTTATAGATCACCTCAAAACTTATCAAAGGAATTATATAATTATATTCAATCTAACTCTCCATGTTAGGCCATGTTATAAACCCTACACTAATTAGGCAAGGTTAATTCATAGATATTTTTGTTAGGCATATTATTATCTAGGGGTTCATTGTAATTATTATTATTGGTAGACTTGTTTAAATGTCTATTGTAGTTTTTAAACATCTAATTTTTATTAGAACCTTCCCCCATTTTTCCCATTTTCCTTTGTAAATTCATAAAGTCACTACTTAGTTTTAATCTATCCTCATAATTGCTTCCAAGTCTACTTTTGAGGAGTCAGGATTAGTCTTATGGATTAGGTTTTAGATGATGATTTGGATGTTAGATTTGTTAATAGGGAATAAAGTCTAACTATTATTTTAGGGATGAGCCCCAACATTAGACTGGATGAAGAATCCTAGTTATTGGCTAGAATTTGCATGGATTAATGGTAATTGATTGAGGTTGAGTATCTAATTTAATACTAAAATATTCTAGTTTACATTTAGGACTAGATTTAGAGCAAGAAACATTAGGTTGGTGTTTTGAATAGAGAAGGTAGGATGCCCCTGCAGGTGCATTTTATCATCAATATGTATGCCCTCTACGTAGGCATATGTTAGCATATTGATGTTCATGGCCCAGCATAGAAAAATAATAGTCATTAGATCTAAGACCTTATAAATTTTTAAGTGCTGGGTCAACTATATGCTAGTAGGGAGCTATGTGTAGACACTTCAAACCCCCCTCAACTAGTTTTCGATGTCACTTCACCATGGACCTATTCCTAACCTTAGTCACCTATTTACCTAGTTAACTTACCCTTTACATTTGATAACACACATAATAACCCTTAATAAATATTTTTAACATATTAAATTAGACCCAGTTCAACCCCATTTTAACTTTGGGGTTGACCATCAATTGTTGACCTAACCATCAACAATTAGCCTAACCATCGATAGTTAGGTCTTTACTCTTGCAAAACAAAAAATCATCTAGCTATAGGATAGGCATGTATGAACAAAATAGAAACTTTCCCATGTAAACCTCATAGCTTTTCCTCTCTTCAAATTAGATTCTTTATCTTCCCTCAACTTAGAAACTTTCCCTTTCCTCACTTATCAAGTTTGTGATATAAATACAAGGCTCTTAGAGGAGTTATGGATTAGAAAATTGGCATCTATGCTCTCTTGTTTTCTTTATGTAAGCATTCAATACCCAACAATAATATTTTGTTAACTTTTAAAGGCTAAAATTACTACTATGCTTCCAAACTTATTTCAAGTTTTCATCTATAAACTAATTGATATCACACAGGTATCTGCCTCTCATTTTAGTTTTTTCTTTCTCCATCAAGTTTTTCTATTTTGATCAGTTCACCTACACATCATCCTCCTTACCTTTAGCACCAATATTTCACTCTCTATCTATAAGTTTCATCCCCTATTCCCATCTAGATATCTTATTATACCTTCTATAACGAAATTCTATTGATTACTATAATCATCGATAGTTATAACAACCATTACAAGACACCTAACTATCGATAGTTAGGATAACTATCACCGGTCACCCTGACCACTGATGGTCACTATCAAGGAAAATAATAAATTGTTATTTTTTCCCATGTTAACCTAATCAAACCCCTATTTTTATTTTTCACTTGTCTCTAGACCCTAATCAAACCTTTTTGGACTTAAATTTGATATATTTGTTCATGGTATTGACCTACCATGCTACATCTTATACCAAACAAGTATGTTATTTATTTTATTATTTAAGAATTTCTATTCTTATCAATTTATCATATTTTATTTCTAATTCAATAACACTTTTATCAATAGTGGAGTGGATTGACAACCATCTAATTGATCTTTTGCTTCTTAGATCTAGAATTGCTAGGTAGTCCACCCTTCATACTCATCTAACAAATAGGCTAGTTTAGTGTGGTCTTATTGCAGGTAATATTTCCTCACCATAAATGATATCTCACTTCATCTAGTCATCAACAAGTGCAACATTTACTAGGTACACAATCATCATTTTTTGTTTCTCTCTTTTTTCTAAAAAAATAGAGTAAGAAATAGTAGGAAACATTTTAGCACACCTGATAGGACCCCTTTTGAGTTCGTAGTTCTTTTAGGCATATAGTTGTATTAGTGAAAATTCATGCTCTTGCATTTATGTTATTACTAAAATTTCAAAAGATATAAATTTTATCTCTTTTTCTTCCTAAAAATCTATAAAAAAAAAAAAAAAATCATCCTAGGGATAGGTTGCATTTTGATCCTGCATTAAGTGCATTGTTAGTTGTTCTTTGTTTGCATGAAAAGACACCAAGAATTTATTTTGG
The DNA here is from genome assembly GCA_037957365.1 of Torreya grandis. Lineage (NCBI taxonomy): Eukaryota > Viridiplantae > Streptophyta > Pinopsida > Cupressales > Taxaceae > Torreya > Torreya grandis. Next base: position 204,118 of record JARHVA010002805.1, on the reverse strand, counting down.
GGTAAAATTGAGTGCATCCATTATTTTTTATTCTTAATGATTAGCTCACCTAGATTAGATAAATGCATTAAAAATTAATTGTATCACACATATGTTACACTACCAAACCACTTGCACAAAATAAACATCAAAACTTACTTAAGACAAGGCCCATTGGGATTTCATCACCCTTTATATCACCTTACCCTACCTAATGATCCCAATTTTATTTCATCACTAAGGGGATGACCCACTCCATTATTTGATAGAGTATAAACTCTATAAATATGATATATATTAGCTAAGTAGCCTGGCTCAACTTTAGGTTCATGAAGTTTAGAGAGCAAGCCCCTAGTACTATACCACATACCCAGTCTAGTGTAGATTATTTGAACACCAAAAATTAACACAAAACCATCCTTATATGGATATTCTAGTACCTAAATAATAATCCAATTTACCCTTTCATACTATTTAATGCATAAGCCAAAAGTGATTAAAAATAAATCCTAGGATTAATTGCACTTTTAGTGTGTGCTCTATTTGCTTTGGGATTTTCTTTATTTGGTCATTATTTAAGGTGAGAGGTTCATTATTCATTTATAAATTTATCATTTGGTCTTAAGTAGACAATAAATGAGAAACAAAAATAACCAATCACCATCTTCTTCTTCATCCTCATCTATGGATTATACCTCAGACATTGATAGATCACTCCATGCATCACTACACCATTCTCCTCTACCTAAGATGCCTTCAATAGTCCATGAAGGTGATCTAGATTTTTCCACCTTTCTAGACAACAATCTAGTTTCTATAAAACACTATCTAGATACCTTATCCTACCATAATTCCATGGCTTTGGTTCCTCCCGAAGATCCACCCTATGGTATGCCACACCACCTCATGGTTGGTGTTATATCATCCCACCCTTATGTTAGCCAAGCTCCATCTTATATCATTGGTCCATTTACCACCAACACTCAAACACCTATTAACCCAACCAATAAATCTAACATTGGTTTAACTTTACCCCTTGTCACTTCTACCCCTTTTGATAACATGGTGCCTTCCACACCCATTTTTACCATTCCCTTCATCTTAACCAATATACAAACCTCAACCCCCGTTAAAAATTTTTTACTCTCTATATCATAAACACTTCTCCCTATTATCACAAGTTTCATTACCCATCAACAACAAAAAAACACTTTCACATTACCAATCCAAACCATGCCCCCGTTAACTGACCTAGCTATACCCCTAAACCAACTATTATCAATTCCCTATAAACCCTCATAACATCTTATCAATATATCCCCAATCCATTAGGATATATTTCACTTTCCACCCAACCCTTAATTCCTATCTATCTTATTGGGGAACTATACCAACCTCAAGTCACCACATACCAATATGTGCCCACTTCCATACCTCCTATCGCATACCAATTAATAGCTACAACTCAACCTCAATATAACTTACCACCAAATTATGTGACTACCCAACATCAACCTAACCTAATAAGGATGCTCATGGACAACATAACCCAAATTGATTCATCTATCTTTGGGTCTCATAACCTTTTATCCTATGACCAAATCTATAAGGAACCTATCAACCCTTCTATCTAAATTAATTCTTATCCTTCTTAATGGGAGCTCCCCAAATTCACCAAGTTTTAGGGGAAGGATGATCCTCAACAACATTTCAAGGTATTTCACCATTCTTGTTACTTGAATGCATATGATGATGTCCTCCTCCAAACCTTCCCTATGTCTTTATTAGGGCTCACCTTGGATTGGTACAGTGCCCTTCCTAGGCATTCTATCTTTTCATTCTCCTAACTCACCCAAATTTTATTATAACATTTTTTAGTGAACATATCCAAAAATATCTCCATAATTGACCCTTATTCTATTAGGTAGTTTGATGTGTAATCAATTGTTGACTTTGTTACATGATGGTGAGGTCTCATTAATCAACTATCATTTTCTCTACCCCAATGGAACTCACTAGGATTTTATCTAGGGGTTGCACAAAATGCATCACTCCCACCCTTCAGGTGAAAACATTTAGAACCTTCGATGAAGTGTTCATAATGGTACACAAAGTCAAGAACTGAGCCATATATGAGGGTAATTTAAAATTGTGAAAAAAATAATTCCACTTTTAAACCCAATGATCCCTCTTCCACCAAAGTAACCAACCAACCCAATTCTAAATTCAAAACATCTAAAAATATAGTTGTATTGAAAACTACCCCACCTCCATCTATTAACTAATCACATCAAAAAATAGCTTCCAATCCTTCTTACCCACCCAACTAAAATCAAAACTAGTAATAATTCACCCCTATAGGGAAATATTATGCTTCTATGTTGGATAAATCAATATGATATAATGGTATTCAACTTCTACCAATAAATCCACCTCAATAATTTTACCCCTCTTACCCTATGCCTAGGTTGTATAATGAAAATGACCATTGTGCTTTCCATTGGCTCATCAAACATGACATAAACTAGTGTAACATTTTTAAAAGGCTTGTCCAAAACTTTATTGACAATGGTGAATTGACCTTTGACAACCCTAATGCACCCCCAACCATTCTCTAAATATTTTTTTCAAACCATTCCCTAACCATCCTCAACCTACCCAAACCCATAATAGTTAATTTGAACCATCTTCATCTCATGAGGCACACATAATCAATTTATTCATAAATGAGCCCATGGAGGATGAGCCTCATATTCCCATTAGATTTTCACCAACCTCACCTATAAAAGAAGCAAATTCACCTCTTATCCATATGGAGACCCAAGTAGAAGGATCTATATCCCCTGCTTCTCTACTTAATCAAACCATATCCATGCCTACCTCTCCTTTCATAGAACTAGCCATTTATTTAACCACCCCTTCCTCTACCCCACCAAATGAAATAGTCAAACTAACTTATTATCCTTTGGATACCCTAACAAAGTAAGGAGTCAGGACCATACCTACACCCTCGATTAAACAAACATCCCCTTTGTTAATCACCCCACAATCAACAATTGTTTTGGAACCTTATAGATCAAGTAAAGATGAAGGAACCATCCCCTCTTCTTCATCAAAAGGCTTGACATATTAAATAATATATCAAGGAACAAAACCCATTTATAATCCCTTTTCTCAATTAGTGCAAAGTTTGGAATTTGCCTCATAACCCAACCTAGATAGAGCCACTTTTTGGCATCATTTGGGGTTACCATACCAAAATAGATCCAAACCCTCAACTTCATTAGAATCCACTTTCTAACCTATTATCATCTTATCATCAAACATTTGTTTCTCCTAAGATGTGAGGGAACCACATCACCCACCTCCACCTAGATCGTCTCATAATCTTCTATCTAAATTAGATAAGAATTTGGTTATCCTTATGATACCTAACATCACCCATCCCCCCATAAAATTGGACCTAATCCCCTCTAAGCAACCTAAAAAACCACCAACCAAGATAAACCAAAGGGGGTAGTTACATAAACCTCATCCTCAAACTTGAACTATGATACCTCTTTGTCATTTTCAATCTATTTTGGAACCCCACCCTTCTACTATCCCAGTCACTTATTTTGCTTTAGTTAAACCAATGACTTTTTCTATGCCCACCCCTCCACCACCTACGCTATCAACTTATTCATCATTCTTAGCTAATTTATCTACCTCTACTTTTATAACTATTATCAACCCCTCATCCTCTACTTAGAAATCATCCACTATTAACCCAATCATACATAAGCCAACCCAACCTAAACTATCTACCAAAATTTCCCAACCACCAACCCTCGCTAAGGTCAAGACCATGCCTACGAAGGTTCTTATTTCCTTGATGATCATTTCAACACCCTCAACACCTCTAAAGGAATCTTATTTAATTATTTTATAAAGGCTATTGCAAACCTCCTTCATTAAACTTCCACCTATTAAGCCATTCACCTTAGCTAACACCAAACCCTCTTGGTTTGATGATATTTAGATATGTGTGTACCATAGGACACTAGGAAATAAGATGGAGAACTATAAAGCTCGCCAAGATCTTTTTCATTTCTTATATGAGGATGATGATCTATTATTAAATGAACCATTTTCACATACCTTACCAACCCAAATACTAACCCAATCAATCCAACCACTATCCCATTCTACACCTACTTCCTCACTCTCATCGACAGATAAGGGCAAGGAACTAAAATAATCACCTAATCCAAATAATCTCGTTATCTATACTATGTACATGATTAACTGATTTTGGGCTCAAAAAAGGGGTAAAATAAGAGCCAACACATACATTTCATAGACTTATCCTTTAGATTCTAAACCTTATAACTAGTTTCAATCACTAATGCCCATGCCATCACCAAGATCTAAAGTGTCCATCCTTAGTTCTCCTCCTACCAACTCTTCCATATTTGTTCAATAAACCATCTTGAAGTAGCTTCACCAAGTATTAGTGAATATAAGCCTTTAGGAATTGATCAAAACCTCACCCCACCATCACCAAGCATTAATAGATGCTCTACAATCCATTGAGGTTTAGCTAGATGACTATCAACCTCTTCTATCCTTTATTTGAACCCTCCAACATTATGTTTTCATCACCTCCCAATATTTTGAGATACCTCTAACCCATTTGGATGAGTATGATCATCCTCTCTTTGTCACCGCATATATTAACCACATTCATGTCAAAAGGGTGATGATTGATAGAGGTATTAACATTAACATATTCTCCTCCCACGCCTTTGATCAACTATATTTACCAAAGAACATCATGGACAAAATAACAACCATCCTTCACTCCTTTAACAACACCATGGCCACTACCTTGGGGATCATTGTTCTTCAAATATGCTTAGGACCTCACACCATCCTTGAAATATTTGATGTTATAGAGGGTGAATTCCAATATAACATTATACTTAGATGCCCTTAGATTTGGGCTATGAGTTTCATCCCCTCCAATTTACACCATTGCATCAAATTCAAACATGAAGGACAAGTTATAACCATCAAGGTTGATCCTAGTCCTTTTACATCTTAAAATATGACCTATAGGCCTAATGATGTTCTTATTCCACCTTCATCTCCATTACAATCAATCAACCCCATTAACACAACTGCATCATCAAACTTGACCCATAGTGACTCTACTATCATCAATGATGAAACCTAAACTAATGCCTCTATCTCTTCTTCCTAGATCCCCATTGAGGACTCCTTGACATAAACTTTCCAATGTATCTTTCTTGGATAATACCAACTTTTAGCATTAAATGCCTTTCCCACTCCCTAGGAATATGAGAACCTTCAAAATGACCTTTATTATGACCCTAACATAGGAATCCTCATCCCTTTTCAACTTCTCATTAATAAAACTTATTTTTTATATGGGGGACATAATCAACCATTCCTTGTTCCTATCACCACTCCATTTATTAAACCTTTCACTTTTAATTTTTATTATCTAAGCAATTCAGCCTTTGCCAAAACCTGTCTTCACCATTGTGCTTGTAAAGGATTTGGTATGGGAATTTACAAATAAGGACCTCACAAATTTCCCATTATCAAAACTCAAAAGCCTTGTAAGTTCTTTGGGCTTGGGTTTGAACCACCAGAAGATCCAACCTCACCAAAACCTATTGCTACCCTCACAGAAGAAACTCCATCCTCACCTAGTTCATCTTCCAAATCCAAGGAGTCTGAAATTATTCCATCCAACTTTTATTTGATCAATACCATTAGTTTAGGCTTATTGACCCATCAGTAAGGTGGCTAAACCAAAACCTTTCCTCTCATCCATCTCGAAATGATCAACTACAATTTACCCACTATTCATACTATTCAGTGTCAAGATGATGATTTCATCCTCACCTACCTTAGTGTAGGATATTATTATATCCATAAATCACTCCCTCCTAAGAACTAAACCATGCTTAATGAATCAAATATCAATGTTAACCTAGGTATCCGATAGGATCCTCATATCATTAAACTAGGCCAATCCTTGAACCCAAGTGAGTAGCATGATTATCTCTCCTTCCTTGAAGACTATATAATTACATTTTTCTATTCTTATAAAGATATTCCCAAGATTAACCCCTCCATCACTCTCCATAACACTATTACCCATCTTGAGGCTAAGTCGGTATGACAAAAGCTTCTTAAAATGCACTCTTGTATAGCTCTTCTCATCAAGGAAAAACTTTAATGTCTTCTATCCATCAACTTCATTCAACTCATTGACTATCCATAATGGGTCTCTAGCATCATTCCCATTACCAAACCCACTATGGGACTCCTTCTCTATGTGGATTTCTATGACCTTAACCTTGCATGCCCAAAATATGACTTTATTTTACCCAATATTGACGAACTAGTTGACCTTACCATGGGCCACAAGATGTTATCCCTTATGGATGGTTTTTGAGGATGTAATCAAATCCTAATTATCCCCTTAAATAAAAATAAAACCAATTTCATTACTCCTTTGGGAACCTTCTATTATCAAGTCATGCCTTTTGGTTTAAACAAAGTAGGAATGACTTATCAATGAGCCATGACCTATATCTTCCATGACCTTATCCATAATATTGTAGAGAATTATGTGGATGATCTCCTTGGAAAATACAAGTACTAAGAGGACCATTTAGTTATTATTGATATCATTTTTGATCGACTAATCCAATTCCATTTACAGCTCAATCCTAAAAAATGCATTTTTTAGGTTCTCTCCAGGAATCTCCTTGGCTTTATTATTTCCCTCTATGGAATTAAAATTGATCCTACTAAGGTCAAAACCATCCTAGAAATTCCTCCTCCAACAAACTTGAAATAGATTCATAGTTTGTAGGGAAAACTCCAATCTATCCATCACTTTATCTCCCAATTATCAGATATATACTAACCCTTTCACCACCTCCTAAATAAATACACCTCCTCTAGATGGACCAAATATTGTCAACAAACCTTTGATTCACTCGAAGAGTAACTAATTTATCCACTAGTTATTATCCCACCTATGGATGACCAACCTTTCTACCATTACATATCCACCACTAATCACTCTTTAGGTTTCATGTTAGCTCATCATGATGAAAAAAATAAGGAGCAAGCCTTCTAATATATCAACTACATACTTATAGAGTATGAGACATGATATACCCTACCTAAAAATCTTTGTCTTTCTCTTATTTTTGTCCCCTTTAAACTTCATCATTACCTCCTCAATCACAAAATGTATGTTATCACCACCATCGACCCACTCAAGTATATGTACTCCAAGCCATATCAAAATTAGTGCATGGCCAAATGGCTCATGCTTCTGGCCAAGTTTGATCTTGAGTTTTTACACCAAAAATACATTAAAGGGTAAGTCATTATTTATCAATTGGTTGAAGCCCCCCTCCCAAATAACCAACCCATTACATTAACCTTTCCTAATGAGTCTATTTCCACATTGTCTTATGGAGAACCCCCTTACCAAATGACCACATTTTTCAATGGCTGTAAGTGCTAACATGGTGGGGGTATAGGCATAATTCTCATTCCCCTTCAAGATGAACTTCTTCCATTATCCTTCAAACTCAAATTTGAATGTACTAACAACATGGTAAAATATGAAGGTTTGGTTATTGGTCTTCAAACCACTCTTGCCTTAGGAATCAAAACCATTTCTATATTTAGTGATTCTCAAATCTTGATTAACAAAGTTAATGGGTACTATCAATTTAAAAATGATATTTTGAAAAATTATAATCTCTTCATTGATGACCTCTTAACATCTTTTGACCATTATCAGATCCAATTGGTACCCTAATCTACTAACTAATGCATAGATACAATGGCCTCTCTTTCATCTCAAATACCCTCTCAACCTACTAAATCTAAATTATTTGTTATAATCCATCACTTCATTCAACCTTCATATATCAGTATAGACCTTCCAACCATTTGTAATGTGGAAGCATCTCCTCCAAATGTTTGGTATGACCAAACCATTAACTACCTCAACCTTGACATCATTCCACTTGACCTCTTAAAGGATGCCTAGAAGGCCTTTATGTAGGGTACCTCTCATTATACCATACTAGGGAGAATCCTATACAAACATGGATTTGATGGTCTTCTCCTCTATTGTCAATGTAGTAATGAGATTCCACAAGCCATCAAAGAAACTCATGATGGAGTTTATGGGGGAAATTTTAGTGGCCTTGAAATCACCAAAAGAATCCTACACCCAGGCTACTATTAGCATACCCTCAATTAGGAAAATTGTAGCTATGTAAAAAAGTGCATTAAATTCCAATATGCTAACTTGCATCACATGCCCACTCATGGCTTTTAGGTATCCAAGGATTATTATCCCTTTTTATAGTGGGGGCTTGATCTCATTGGAGAAATCAATCCTCACTCATCTCAATGACACTAATATATCATCACCACTATCAAATATTTCACTAAATGGGTGGATGCCATCCCCCTTATCTCAATCAAAGCTAAAAAACTTATTGATTTTATCAATCACTACATTATCTATCATTTTGGTGTCCCTCATAAAATCATAATAGATAATGGAAAATCCTTTAAAAATAAGAAATTTCAAGCCCTCTACGATGGTTTTGGCATTGAGGTCAGCCATTCCTCACCTTATCATCTATAGGCAAATAGATAGGTGGAAGCCTTTAATAAAACCCTCATTAAGATGCTAACAAAAGTTGTAACTACTTCAAGCTAGGAATGGTACATACATATCCCATTTTATTTATGGGCCTATAGCACTATTATCTAAACTATAATAGGTATTACACCTTTTTCCCTAGTCTTTGATTTAGTGTCTGTCTTACCTCTCAAAATCTAGATTCTCTCTATTTGTATATCCTTAAATGAAATCATTTCTAATGAGGACTATCATCAAGAACACCTCATACACCTTGAATAAATCAATGAACATCACCTTGACACCCTTAACCATATTTGGGTCTACCAAGAATGTATTACCTATGCCTATAACAATCATTTAAAAGAATAGGAATTTAACATTGGAGACCTCATCATAAAAGAAAACCAACATGTAAAAAATATGGAGAAAGGAAAACAGGGAAAGTTTGCTTTTAATTGGCTTGGACCTTATATCATGACACATAAGTATGGATCAAGAGATTATATTTTATCCTCCCTTAAAGGCAAACTAAAACCTAAACCTCTAAACACTTCACATCTGTGTCCTTTTGATTGTTAAGAGAAATCTAAATGAACCCTATGGTCTAACTTAAGCTCACCCCTTAGTTTTATGAGATTTACCCCTCCCTTATCTTATAACCCTATTCCTCTTAGGGACATTTTATCACAATAGACTCATGTGATTATCCATCATATTTCTAGCCCAATCTTAAACATGGGTAGTATGGCTCTACCCATGGCATGGTTCTCATGGATACTTTTTGTCTTTAACTAGATGAAATCCCATGGTCACTTGTTTCCTAAAAAGCACTCTTCCTTACCTAGTAACCACCTTTTATGGTAAAAAACTTACCTTGATATAGGTGAACCCCTAAGCTTGGATAGATTGGTTCATGTCTAAGAAGGCACTAACATATTCTTTATGGGATATAACATATTATTTGGGTGAATTTTTCTAAAAGATAGACCACTCCATTGAAAGATAGCTGGTGGACAAAGTTAAAAAAAATAAGACTAATCCCTTTAAGGATAGCTATCAAACATTTATACTTATACCACTCCCTCAAAAGATGGCCCTATTGAATGACCCATTGCCATAGCCCACTAACCTAAGGCCATGATCACTACTCCACTAGCCAAACTAACTTGATACTCTCCCCACCTTGTCTCATTAGTACACTATGCTAACATAATGCCCTCATAGTATCACAACTCCTATATGGATTCTAGATATTTATCTTGTGTAATAAAGCCTATTGGTGCCACCACTATTCCACTAGCCAACCATAGAGAGTCTTTTTCCTATGTCACCAAATTAATAGAGATCCTAGCCTAGTCCCACTCTCCTATCATTATGGTAACTTGCCCTTATAAAATGGTCACCTAACCTTGTAAGGTGGTGACCTATGCTTAGGATTGATATCTCTACACTATCACTCCTCTTAGATATCCCTAAAAAGTGGAAATATGCCCCTGTAACATGGAAATTTAGGCCTATGCTGCCACTAGTGCCACTATTGCCTATGGATCACCCTATGCTAGTCTCCCTACTAGGTCAACATCTATAGGCCCTTAGCCTCCATATCCTAAACCAAAATCTATATTTTTGTGTCTCCCCTAAAACTAGGTATGATAGTTGGCTATATGACTTGCATCATCTCCATCCCTCAAGGGAAACTCCTCCTGATCCAACTCCTTGAATGACTATGTCTCTGGTAAATATAACTCTACATCATCCCTTTTATATCACATAAAATATTCAAGAATACCTTGTATAATCCCAAACTAATACCACACTCACTCAAAGGGGATGTGCTTTATCTCATTATCCCACTTCCCATGGGCCTATCTCTAACTTTATAAAGATAAGGTATGGTTCTTGTACCCAACCCATACTATCCAAGTCCGATATGGCCTCCAAACTATCACTAAGAACTAAGCCCTATAAGGCTCCTCTAAACCAATCAATATCCCTACAACCACCACCAACACCTATCATATCTCCATATCTCCTCCATCATTAACATATGACTACATAATTTTTTGACTGGTAACCATCTATCATAAGGCCCAAGGGTCTCATTACCCATATATGCTCATAGGACTAGTATTGAATTACAAATCCCATATTGATGCTATAGTTCCTATATGCTCTAGACCCCCATAGCTCTTTATATATCTAAACCAATAAAACCTATGCCCATCTAAAAACTATACCACCCAAAACTAGCTCCACGAACAACCCCAACAACACACTAGGGAATCTCCTTCCCATAAAATTTATTAGTGCATAGAAAGTAACTACTAATTGAAACATGGTCATCAAATGTCTATCTCAAAGATCCCTTTTGTTATAGAGGCCTAATGCTAAAAAATCTATAGTGAAACTATGCATCATCTCGATCACCTCCATATAGCATCTTCATGCACTCATCAATCTCTTCCCCCTCTATGTGGTAGATGGGATATTTATGGATGGGTAGATATTTAATCTAATGGACATCCTCTAATAATATGCTTGACTCCCCAGTCACTAACTAGAAGGTATTGTTCATCAGGTCCCATCTCTCGTTGAGGGTAACTATCATCATGACATCCCTAGGAAGGTGATAGTAATGTCACATTCCTCCAAAACCCACTACCTCCATGTGATACCAATCCTATATAGAAATGGCATCCCTCACCTCTATAAAAATATTGAGAACTTGATCTTATAGTTATATCTAATCTCGTGCCTACAATTATGGGTATATCATAAATTAGGTAGGCAACCTATCTCAACTATTACCTAGATGTGTAATAATAATCACCCACCCACTTCCATAATGATATAATTTCATCTATTAACCTACCCTTTTAAAACATATTATGTCTATAAACCCATATTAAGTATTCCTATAGAACCTCCACCCTTTCTATCCTATGTAGACCTATATTTACCTAAAATTGCTACTCTCCCTAGCCTATTACAAATCTTATCCCAACCTATTTCAGCCCAACTCCTATTCCAAGTCATTTCTTCCCAACTCTCTTGACTCTATCCAAATTATCTTCCAACCCAACTCATAACTCCTACCCTAACCCATCAACCATCGATAGATCTCCCTAATTTTTGATGGTCTCCTTGTGTCAATTATCCCCAAGGTTGATTTTCACTAGTTAGGTTAACCATTGATGATCATTATTAGGTGACCTTAGGAAATGATCCTCAACCCACTAACCTCTTACTCACAACCCTAATTTACTCTATAGCTCTAAAAACCCCATTTTCCCCTCCCTCTAAACCCCTACACACCCTTACACATTCCTACCTACCTCTATACAAATCATACCCCCTAAAAAACATATAATCTTGTAAATAAAAATTAGAAATAGAAAAACCCTAACACCACATCAAAAGGCCATAATTCCCTAATTTAGTATAGCTAGTTATATTTTTAGCATTTAATTCATGCATTACAATTTATTTCCAATTTAAGACATAACCTACCTTATTTCATGTCTAGTGGTGCCACGTCAATCCATGCTTAACCACTTGTCCATGAGCATCTCCAGCATCCATCTTAACCCCACCATCACTCTCCCACACCAAACTCCTCTTGACAACTCACTACACTTCCACCCACTCATAAGCAATCTTCATACAAACACTTAGAGTGGACAAAGTACAAGTTCTCAAAGTTTTAAATGAGGAAAAAATGGGCCTAATTAACATTTTTACCACTAATTTAGGGTTTTTACCTAAGCATTTATAGTTATCTAACTATCGATGGTTGACCCTAACCATCAATGGTTACATAACCCTTGATGGTTCATCCTAATTATCGATAATTACTTAACAATCACCAATTCCCCCTAGCCATTGATGGTTAGGGTGATTTTATTTTTCCCCTCCAAACCTACACTTTTGCTACTTCACCTGAAACTATTAATGTATCCAAATGAGATCATCCAATTTTTTCCACCCTTTCACCTATTTGGGAGTTCCTTTCTCCCCACTAACCAAGAACTACATTAGGCTTGAATTCCATGTTAAATCCCATATCTATGGGACTATGTAGGAAACATCCTCTTACCTAGCACATTAGCAGTCACCTCAGCCATTCCTCACCCAACCAACCACCCAACCCATTTACCTTTATCCATCTCAATATTGGTACCAACCTATTCACATACCTTGAGACAACCTTGCTTTGGTCATGATGACCACCTTGACCAATTTTTCCATGATGCAATTTTTTCCCTATGTACCACCTCATGAATTCCCAACTCATTATGTTTTTCTTAGGATCACTTCTTACCCTTGATACCTGAGCAAACACTAAGCTTCTCTAAGATACTTGAAAAGTTTGACTCGATATGTTTTGACTAATGATAGGGATGAGTTACCCTATCACTTATCCTAAACACCAACCTTAATTTTACTAACATGGAGATGTTATTCTTTACATTCTCTTAATTCTCATACTTAGTCACATTTTGTGTGTGACTACATCACCCACCTTGTGACCTCTATTTTATTTCTCATCAAACCATGACCCAATTTTAGTGTTACCTCATAGAATCCTAATTTTAGGGGGAATACCCTCTTCCCATAATTATTGAAATCAAACCTTGACTATAAAGACTTTGTTTTTGTTCTATGGCTTATTGACCTAAAGTTGCACAAGAAAAAGGGGGAAAATGTAGACACTTGAAAACCCCCCTTGACTAGTTTTCAATGTCACTTCATCATGGACATATTCTAGACCTTAGTCAGCTATTCAACTAGTTAACTCACCCTTTAAATTTGATAACACACCTAAGAACCCTTTAATAAATTTTTTTAACATATTAAATTAGACCCATTTCAACCCATGTTTAACTTAGGGTTTACCCATCAATGTTTGACCTAACTATTGACAGTTAGCCTAACCATTGATGGTTAGGTATTTACTCTTAAAAAACAAAAAATCATTTAGATACATGACATGAATACATGGACAAAATATAAACTTTCCCATGCACATCTCATATCTTTCCCTTTCTTCAAACTGTCATCTTTATCCTCCCTCAACAAGGAGATATCACTTCATTATTTTCAACTATTGTAGGTAGTTCTTCCTAACCAAAAAGGAGATATCACTTCATCTAGTCATAAATGAGCAAAAAATTTACTAGATACACACCCCTCATCTATTGTTTCTCTCTTTTTTTCTAAAAGAAAAAAATATATAGTAAGAAATAGTAGGAAACACTATGGTGAGGCTATACATCTTTTGAAATTTAGTATTAATAACTCTTATGAGATCATTTAGGTCCCATATCAGGATGGTGAAATGTTGGAAAATGATCATAGGAAAAATGAGCCTTCTAAATTGTGCATTAAAGGTATCATTTAATTGGTTAAATTTTGTGATGGAGTCCTCTAGCAAATTAAAGAACCAATCATAGGCTACTTCCCTGAAGGTGAATGGGAAGAGTCTATAGGCTATATTTGTATGGATGTGTTGGAAGGACAAACACTAATAGGGGAAGGGATGAATTAGTGGGATCTTAAAAAATTATTCTAACACTTTAGTTTATTGGTCAAGCATAAAAAAATAATCCATAGTGTAATCAAACAACAATAAAGAACATAAAGACATAACACATGATATAAGTAGGAAACCCTTAAAGGGAAGAAAACCCATATTGATCAATACTTAGATTACTTACGATAAATCAGATTTTTAATGTGTCAAAAACATTGTTGAGCACCCACTTAGGTTGAGGTACCAACCCCAAATACTCAAGTATCAACTTGACAAAAGATTCAATAAGTACCCACTTACTAAGAAGCACTAACTCTTTGATTTGTAGACATCAATATGCAAGTGGCTTTAACCCCCTTTGCCAAGAACTAGATCAATTTATTTAGATCATCCACCTTTCTTGGTTGATTCTATCGATAAATGATGGTATAATTTTTCTCTCTACTTATCAATCTCAAATTCATTCTTCTATTTTTATGCTCATCACTCTTAGATTCATTCTATTTTTTTTCTCTCTTTATTTGCTCAATCAAATAGACACATTAGGCTTCCTTTCTCTATTATCTTTATTTTCAAAGACTATATTTTATACCTTATCTGATTATCTATTTTTGAAAATTCTATATTAATCATTTGATGATTTAATACTCATGCCTCTTTGGCCATGTGATCCTCAATGAAACTCTACTCTGTTCCTTAGTAAATAATTATTCTCTATATTTCACACTTAAAACTAACAATTTGATCTTACATATATACAAGAGATTCTTAATAATCTCTTTAAGTTTGGTTAAATAAAAATCTATAGTCAGCTACATAATGATTTATTCTCTTCTAAAAACATACTTCCAATTAACTTATATAAAAGATAACTCACATAGGTCAGCCTGAGTGAAACAAAGCTAGGATTGACCTAAAAATGATTAGAATACATTTAATGTCAACCTAATGAAGTCCATACATGTCTTTATGCAATTTTCATCATCTCTAATGTAGTTCATAAAACCCTTGATGTAATTCATAGCAAGCTTGATGCAATCCCTAGAAAAATTAATGAAATCCATAGCAAACCTGATGCATTCCATTATAAACCTGATGTAGTCCATTACAATCCTAATGAAATCCATATTATTCCTAATACAGTCTATAAGAAACCTAATGTAATCCATATTAAACCTAATTTAGTCTTTAGAAAGCCTCATATAGTTTGTATCATGCCTAATGTAGATCATATCAACTCATTGAAATTCATTAACATTAATGACCATATTCTTTATTGGATATCAAAACCTTTGACATCAATGACAACATATAAAAAAACTCCCCCTTTTTATTGATGACAAACCTTTATAATATGATGACCTTAGTAGATTTTATCATTCAATGAACATACATTTATACCAAAACTTGACCTCTCATTCTCCTATCATTTCTTCACCAAAGGTAACTCAAAATTAGTTACACAACTTACTATATCTCTCCCTTATATAATAATTTCTATTGTTGCACTATATCTCCCTATAAATAGTCATTTTGATAATTCTCCCCCTAGCTTGAAAATTCTCCCCCTTTGACATCAATGATAAAGGATTACATAACCTGAAGTCTATTTGATCCCAAAAAGAGTGTTGATTATTCAAAACTAATAATATCCATCTTTATTTTCCTAATGAGAATTTTTGATGCATAAAACTCTCTCTTTAGATTAAATATCCTCTATGGGAAGTTTTATAGGCATGGGACTAAATTGTAGTATATAAAACAACCTCTAGAGTTTTAGAAGCCAGATCTTCAATTGATCTTGGGGATGAAAATGGATAAGACATAAATGTAAGTAATATTTAAATAAAATAAAATAAGGTGATGCTTCAATATATTTAAAGAATTAATATATAATTTCATAATATAGATTGAATTCTTAAACACTACAAACTATAAATGAGCATAAAACATGAATTAAAATATATGATGCAAGCAAGGATTAATTATATAGAAGAAGAAGAAATGGAATAACAAGTAAAGATAGATCTTCACTAAAATGGAGAAAAAACACCATATCCTCTTCATTATTATGTGGAGAACATAATATAGAAGGCCTCAAGGGCACAATACAAAACATCCAATCACACATGTGAGGGGAACCTACTAAGGTCCTAGAATGAAAAAATTTCTTACTAATACTCCTATTCTATTACAAATGGATATTTTACAAAATAGTAAAATACAACTTAAATTATCACCAACCCTTTCCTAAAGGGATGAGCCTCGATTATATAGGTGAAGTAGCTTCTTATGGGAAGATACCTAAAACTCCTAGAATTCTACCAATGATGATGTCATTATAACTAAATGAAGGACTTGGGATCATGAGTGTATTTATCTTATAGATCTTAGATATGGCACAACTATATTGTCTTTTTATGGTCATAATAGTTACGAGGAGCATAGTGATGCCATGTGTCCATTTCTCAAACCATATCTGATATATCATTAGGGATGGAGATCCACTTACCTTGACCAATGGCATGACTCCTAAGTATGATAAGAAAATATTACCTCTGACAAGCACCATGTCACCATGTGTAAAAACTTTACTCCTTGTCATAACTACATATTGGGTTCCATTCATGTCTTTTCCAACTAATGACATTGCCCAAAGACCTATAAAAATATAAACCACTCTTAAATAAGCTCTATGATGCCATGTGTCAATTAGATGATTATCTAGGGGGAAGTTTGGGAATTTATTTACAAAAATTAGTGAAAAGTTACCACATGGATAAACAACATTTACCTTGATAACTACTTGGTGGGTCCTACCCACTACCCTGTTAGCCAATGACACTACCCAAAATTTTGACCAAAAAGAAATGGCCTCAAATGAGCCCTAGGTTACCACTTGTCGAGATTAAACTACTGTGAGATAAAATATGGACTTCTTCATGCTAAATAAGAACCAATTTTCTATGTGTTGGAAGTGAAGGGAGGAAAATTCTTAGGTAAAAGGTACAAAAGGGGGTCTTGAGAAAGGAAGAGGATAAAAAGCAACTGCTAGATATGTCGAGCAAGCTTGAGAGTGAATGTGAGATGATCGAGATAATCAAAAGGGTGGATTTTGATCCATAATTCATGACAACTCATATATGTATCTACTTATGGATGAAAGAACCCAAATCTCTAGTATATGGACTAGTTGAGGCAAAATTTTCAAAATAAGATGAAGGTTTGTGAACTTAAAACTTTTGGAGATCCACTTGTAAGGGTGCCCACTCTTCCTCCTTAGATTGGGACTTATTTTTTAGAGCCTTGAAGGCTCTATATAGATTTATAATCTCCTTAAAGGATATATTTCCAAAACCATATACTACTACCAACATCGAAAATTCTAGTTGGGAGAGTGGTTGCAATATTTTCTCCACTTCAGAGACACTAGGTGATTGATCAAGAGTCATGAACATAGTCTGGTTGTTCTATTTATTTTCCAATAGTGCTTTGATTTGGTCCTCTAATAGGATGCTATTTTTTGATAGGAATGGGGAGGGGATTCATAATTGGACTAGTTGTTCAATGTGTCCCAATCAATCTTGGAATAATTTTTATAAGGTACTAAGGAATGCCTTACACTTGGTATCTACCTTGTTACAACTTATACATTTATTAACCTTTATTGTCACTTTCCTTTAGTAAACCACCCCCTCTACATGTAATATTTCATCCAAAGTCCTATAAATATTTTGGATGAGGAGTTGTGCATATTTTACCTTGGGGTTTATGAAGGAAATGACCTGGTCAATGGATGTGCTTACCTAAAAGCTCAACTTATATAAATATATGATGAAGGTGAGGGCTAGCTTTAGGTTTATGACTAATAATTTAATCCTCTCCCAATAAGATACATATAGATATTAGATCATTGGGAGGATCTCCATAGTTTGAGAGAATTTGGTGAGGTTATTATTCATCTATGTGATTTTTTGATGCTTGATTGAGGACTCTTGTTGTGCCTACTTCTATATTTTTATATATACTTTATTAAAATCTCAGAGATTCTAATTGGTTTGTGCAAGTTCTTCTTCCTTGTTTTTCAGTTTGTCCTCTATGACTACTCATAGTTTGGATTTTACTTGGAAGCTCTCATAAGAGACATGACTCTAAAGGTTAAACCTCAATTTTTTGAGATCCAAATCTTTTGTTTTTGCCTTAGTGTTGAGGAAATTGACCATAGCCTTTACCTTGGTGAGTTTCATCTTGGTCTTTTCTAGCATTAGGTTATTTTGATATAATATATTGTCACAAACATATGTGTTTCCTCCATTATCTTGACCTTATTAATGGGTCTATCATGTCTAAGGTTAAGGCTGACAACTTGTATTTCATACTCCCCTAGCTTCATCAAATATTAGGGATTGACCACTTGAGGGGACATGTGCACAATCATGAGGGATTATTACGTAGGGTCAAAGAATAAATTAATGTAACTTTTAGGGACCTATCTTGTTCCCCCATTTTATTCTCCATTTGGGCCTCCTGATTCCTTCTCACTACATCCACCTACTAATGGTATTGCTATGGTAAATGAATGTTTTCCCCTATGAATAGGAGTCCTTAAGGTAGTGTAAATGGAATGGTCACTAGCTTCTATAAATTAATAGATATTGTTCCTCTAGATGTGAGTGTATGAATGGTGAGGGTATAAGGAGAGAAAGTTAGAATCCCATAGAGTGAGGTAGAGGGAAATTGAACTATGATGGAAGATGATGAAAATGATGAAGGTGGAGGAGTTAGGAAAGGCATGATGGAAGAGATTGGGATTGCAAAGGAAAGTGACTTGATCTTGGTAGAGGATTAGGTGGATGAAGAGGAGAGTCAGGATAAGGAAGTAATTGGATGGGAAATGGAAAGTGATGTAATCTAAGGTGAAAAAATGGATGGATATGTGGGGGCAAAGAAGGAGGTTAAGGTAAAAGGAATGGGTTATGAGAAGCATATCTTATTCTATGGGAGCTTTGGTAGAGGTCTAGATTTTGGTGCCTTGGGATACTTCTACTATGATGATCTAGCTACGAGGTGCCTTGAAGAGGCTTGTTGTTGTTATGGGGTCATGGGGTATGATAACAAAGGAGGAAACTAGGTTGATGGATTTGGAACCTCCACAACTTATGATTCATTTTATAGGGGCATGTCTCCCACCTCTTCTTTAGGGGTATCTTCTTCTACATCTTATTTTTCCTCTTCTTCTTCCTTGATAGATAATCCTCTTTCTATCAAGTCCTCTTCTAGATGATGCTTGTCTCAAATATTTTCAAAAGTTTTATCTCCTTCCTCATCCACAAAGTTTGAGTATAACTTGTTGATATCTTACCTATATTTTATATAGATGGATATTTTCTCCTCACTCTAATCCCTCTAGGTGAGTTTTTCCCTTAGTCCTTTTATCAAATTTTTAGAGGGATCAAACATTTAGACCACATAATAAAATAACTCCCATGGCTTGTAGGTGCCCAATGAGATTTGAGATAGATCTACATAATACTCAGGGTAATCCTCATTGGTGACTTTCTCTCCTTTAGGTATGGTTGAGGCTAGTGATTGGGCACATTGGAAATTTTTAAGGAGGATATAAAACCAATTAGTTCATAGATCTACCTATCATTGATCAATTAAAGTCTAAGATCCTTGATTTTGTATATGAGTATTCACTCTTTTAGCCTTTTCACTAGCATGATGCCTCTTTTTATGAAGGGGACATCATACAGACCATTATTCTTCTTTCCTACTCTATAGATAGAGTCTAGCACATCAAGTTGGTGGGCCAAATCCAAGGCCAAATTTTTGTATATCAATAGGCATGGAAGCTAGAATGGCTCACCATTGAGTCTATGAGCTTGAATAAAGGTGAAATGGATTTCAAAGAACCATTCATCTAGAACCCTACTCCCAAAGAGCCATGATCACTGCACATCCATCATCCTATCTATTATGGCCTCTCTACTAATGTTGATGAGGATAGGTGATAAAAAGAGTTCCAATAATTAATAGTAGTCCTACATTATTGATAGGATATGGGTCCACACAATGACTAGCATTACCATGTTATAAAAAACACCCATCTTGGAGGACTTGAGATTGAGATATGAGGAAAAAAATGGGAGTTTTGGTATAGGATGATATGAAAGAGGTAGGAATAATACTAAATGTTCCCTATATTAAAAATTTCACCATCTCATCCTTAATAGTGATGGCAATGGCATCTTCAAAATCCATTCCATATACCTCCCCCTTATTCATCATGGTTAGGAGGAAGAGCACCCCTAGCTAAAAATTGATAATGTTGGCATCTGAGTCCATCTTAAAGATGAACACCAACATGGATAGGTCATCCCTTAGGTAATTCCTAAGGATTCTCTCCAACAAGATGGGTAGAGGAGGTACCTTTACATAACCACTCTAGAAGAGGAAATTGATGAAGTGTTCCTTATTATAGACATGGGTATCCTAGACATCTTGGAGGTTCTCCTTGATGTATATGTTAGCCTTCAAGTCACTTAAGATCCATACCATCTCTCTAATAGTGTCCATACTAATTTTCATCCTCAAATGGGTGTTGTTCATAATTATACTAGTTCTAATATCTTACTTTTTTATTAGAGGGAAATGATTTCTAGGCTAGGAAGAACATAGGGCACCATAAATTGGGCTAGTGTGCAATCACACATTCTATACTTGAATGAGTCATAGTAATTATTCTAGACCTTCTTTATAATCTAGGCATGGGAACCCTCTCTTAAGCTCTTAAGGTTTTTAGCTAGCTTGGGTTCATATATCTCATCTATGAAATCAGTGGCCAATGCTTGGTCTCTATAATGCCTTTTGGCCATGTTTTTGACATTTGACACCTTCTCATTTGGCTAAGTGGGAGTGGAAGAGTATGAATTTATTATCACATATGAATGGGGAATGCCTCCCTAAGTACTTGAGCCATGGGTTATCTATTTTTTTGCCTCTCAATAATGGTTTTGAAGTTTGCATCTCAATAATTCTTCTTCAAAATCACTCTCTATTCATAGAGAAAATACTGAGTCAATGATTTTTTCTCATAGGGTCTCAGAATTCTCATCTTGTCTCTCTTTTCTCTTTATATTTTACTTAATTTATCAATGATCTTAAAAATCTTGATGTGTTTAAGTTTTTGGATACATGAGGAGAGGAGTATTTATACACCAACACTCCTAGGTATGATCATCATGGAGGATTTTGAATTTAGGGTACCCCATAAATGTTAAGGGTAAAATGCATACTTAAGGAACAACTCACAAGAGATCTATAGTGATCCTTATGGGGAAACATACAATATGGATCATCTGACATTAATGGTAGGAGAGGTGAGTAGATAGCTATCTATTAGAGAATGTTTTTAAAATTTAAGGGGGTTGCAGAGAGGACACATGGTAATGAGAGGAGCCATTTATGCCAGCATCACTTATTTCAAAAGAAATAAAAATGGAAATGGGTAAAAAATAAGGGAAACAACAACTAAGAAGGGAAACACAGAAGCAAAAGGGGAAACTAATTAACTATGTGCAAACAGGAAGTAAATCAACTAGTTGAAATCTTTTAAATTGATCTCATTAACTATGATTTCCAATGCATTAATTTTGGCATCTTCAAGCTTGAAAGCATTTCCCTATCTATAACTGATGATGTGAAATGATCCTCTTAATAAAGAATCAAAATTTTAATGATGGCCCAACTTTTTAGCTCTTTGATCATTTTTGAGAACCAAATCCCTAGGTTTAAATCCTTAGTCTGACATTTTCTTATCAAACTACCACTTAACCACTTCTTACTAGGTGAATTTCACATCACTTGCCTACTCTCTTACCTCTTAGAGGCTAAGTATATTTTCAAGCCTAACCTCCATCACTCCATTTTCCATAATCTCAATAGCTTTTATAAGCTATGAGGTGGGGATCTCAGATGACACAAGCATGACTACCTCTTTCTGATACATAAGTTCATATGGGAAATTTTTTTAGATTTATTTGGGAGTGATACAATTTAACTATAGGGTTATTTTTATGTGCATGTACCACTCCCTTTGTTAATCAACACCCATCCTTTTGATCAGCCTTATCATATTCTTGTTTATCAACTTCACCAACCTATTCCCCTATGGGTAGTAATTAGATGAAGTATTTAAAAAGATGGTATTATTATGGAGTGTAAAATAAAAAATCCTAGACCCAAGGAAGGATTTTTTATTGTCAAATATGATCATATTGGGTAGGCTGAACCTTACCACAAGTTCCTCCAAGAAGTTGAGGATCATATTCTCAGTCACCTCTCTTAGTGGGACAACTTCGATCCACCTAGTGAATTAATTAGTAGATGTTAATATCCATTTATGATAAGTGATGGAAATGGGATTGATCATTTTGATGAAATATGAACCCCACTATGTGAAGAGTTTATTGGTCATAATTAGATTTAGTTTCATAGTTGATTTTTTCCATTTCCCCACGAAAAACTTGTATTTTTGGCATTTTTGATTACTTGATGGTACTCTAAAAACATAGTCAACTATTAGTACCCTACATGTATGATATTTTTCATGGTGGTATTCATTAAGAAGTGGCCACATGGGGGAGAAAAATGCATAACTTGGAGTATTTTCTCATCTTGATATCTTTTAAAACATCAGAGTATATCTCTATCAAAGTTTCTTTTGAATAAGACTCCATGACCAACATGTAAATAAACCTATACAACCTATAGTAACACCTTTTATGCATGGTAAGTCCATCATTATATTGAAAATTTTTCATGAACCATATTTTTTTGACCACCGAAGATCCATTAGCTTCATATTGGTTCAATAGGATTTCTTCTAACATGTATGGTTCCTCTAACAGGGCATCTACTGATTGGGCTAAATACTCACATATTCCTCTTCCTCTGAACACCCTAGTAATCCTAATCTTGATATCATACTCAAGGATCTTGGTGATCCAATTGGATTATTTTTAAATGATTTCTCTTTCCATTATGTATTTGTGGATACTAGAGTGTGCTACATAAACCATTATTTTGCTACCTACCACAAGATGCCTAAATTTTTTGAGGCCCTTGAAAATGGTGAAAGCTTGTTTCTCTAAAAATTTGTATTTAAATTTGTACCCTCATAATTTTCTTGATTATAATGTGATTGGGTGCTCATTTCCTCCTTCCTCTTCTTTTTGAGTTAACATAATTACCAGGCTATGCTCACTCCCATAGATGTACATAATGAAACCTTTGGAAAATTTAGGGTTAACTAGTATAGGTGTAATGGATAATATATCCTTGATTTTATCAAATTTTTATCTCCATTTAGGTTTCCTTTTAAAGGCCTAGTCCTTCAACATCAGCATTATTGGTCTAACTAATCCTAAAAAGTTATATATGAACTAGTTGATGAAGTTAATATTCCCAAGGAAAGACTGGACCCCTTTATTATCTACCAACAAGGCTAAGTCTCTGATGGCTTTTACTCTTTCCTTATTGATAGAGATCCATTTTTTGGATACTATGTATCCAAGCATCTTTCCTTGTGGGACTCTGAAGACACATTTATTAGGGTTAAGAAACACCCCAAATTCATGCCACCTTTGGAAAACGTTTTCTAGATGACCAAATTGGTCTTCATTCTTCTTTAAAAACATAGAGAGGTCATCTAGATAGATAAGGATGATATTATTTATTAGGCCCTTTAAAGAGACATTCATATCTTGTTGGAGTGTATCCCTAACTATTATAGATAAATTTATCTTATATTCCTTGGAAGAAAGAGAGAAGAAACTTGAGAAGGGTATAGTAGAAAAACATGATATGTTGTGAATGTATTGATCTAGATGATTTTTGATTTTCTTCTTTATCTTGTGAGGAATGACATGTAGATATGAAATAACTAAAGATACAGTTGATTAGTTATATAGTAGGTTTGATTACCTATAAAGTTATATCCAAGAAGCATGAGCTTCCTTAGAGGCTATCAATCCACACTTATAAACAATCATGTTTGGAAAGTGAAAGATAAAGTATTTGTATATATCATAAAAGAAACTAAAATGAAATACAAGAAGTGCTTGATAAATGAATATGTGAATTTGAATAATTATAGAAATAAATATATTGATATTAATTATAAATGATTTTGGTCTAGTTTCAAAGATAGGGTGAGGCTCTATGATCAAACAAAACAAAAGAAAGTTGGATTTGGTTGAGGTCTACTAGGTGAAAATAACTTGTTATTTATTTGTCATACAGTGACCATTGGTGGTTGGGGTAACCATCAATGGTTAGGGTGACCATCATTGGATGGGAAACCATTGATAGTTATAGATAGACCATCGGTAGTCAAGGTGATTATCGATAGTTATTATAAATTCTAGGTTGGTTTAGGAAATGGGCTGATAAGGTTGTAGAACATAATTCTAAAAGATGGGTTTGGACTAGGTTAGTTGAAAAATAGGAAAAAAGTAACTAATTACTTAAAATAGATACTTATCTTGCTAATCAATGATCTAAAGATGGTTGAGGTAGTCATTTAAAAAACTCATTTATGGAGTCTAGACAAATTTTGGTAGAGTAACGATACTTGGCTATTGGCTGATAGATGGTAGTACTTTAGATCTCTATTATACTTGCTAGTTTATAGGGAGAATACCTATAAAAGGAATATCTAATAAAATAAACCTTAATTATAGATATATATATATATATCATGATCCTGTTCACCTCTTCCTCCTCTCTTTTTATGGGAAGGAAGGAGAGGAAAAAAATAGACCAACAAGGTGTTTAATAGGGTGTCTCAATTTACCTCTGACATGCATTGGCTCACACATGAATTAGATAAGATAGATATAAAAATAAGATGGAGCTAACTAGAGTTGATTATTTAGGTAGTTGGAACCTAACCTTCAGTGGTCAAGCCTAGTCATTGATGGTTAGGATGACCATTCATGGTTAGGGGTAATGTCTAGTTTAGTCAATGGTGGGTTAGTTAGTTAGTTAACTTAATGCAGGTTTACATTAGAAAGTTTGAAAAAAAGTCCCTAGGGATTCTTAAGGATATCTAGGGCTAGTTCAACATCTATAACCATTGTGTGTGGTTTTTTTATCTACATTTTATCCCTTTTTTATGCATTTTGTATTAAGAAGCTGTGAAACAAAAACAAATTATAAGTCGAAGGTTTGATTGCCTTGAGAATGGGAGGAGGTGTTCCCCCTCAAACTAAGAATCAATGAGGTGAAATAAAATTAGGTATGGGTTTGATAAGTGGGTAAGTTGGTGATGAAGTGGGTGGTACGTTGGTCACTGAAGCAGAAACATGCACACAAAGTGAGACTGTGATAGCCAAAATTGTGAAATGACTAGGTTGAAATGGTTGGTAAAAATAAGGTTGATACTAGAATGACAAGTGACAAGTGAACCACATGATCTAATGTGATGGCTAGACTATACTTGTAAAAACAAGTCTCTTAGACAAGGTCAGTATATTCATGGGTATCCAAGGTAGGAACTGCTCCTATGAAGACATAAATTGGTTGGTTATGTGCAAGGTAGCATAAGTTCAAAATGTTTAACTAGGAAATTTATTTGGTGTGGTCAAAAGGACCAAGGAAAGGTCATTACATAATAGGCATTAGTTTGGGCTAAAATGTCCAAGTATGAGGTTAAAATCATTAGTGGTTAAGGTTGGTACAAAATGGGATCTCCATTGGTAGGTAGTTGGGTTAGGTTTGTGTAAAAAAAATGTTTGAGGATTTGGGGGTGGAAGGGAAAAACCTAAGGTAATCAACTATTGATATTCAAGGTCGATCATCAATGATCACCCTAACTAGTATTAGTCATACATCAACCTTAAAATGTTGAATGCAAAATACCAATGGGGGTTGTATTCATTCATCATGAACTTGGAACCCTCAACGATTATCTTGTTAGAATTTATTAGATAAAAATAGTGATGTTTGAGGGTGATTGATTAAGTTTGTGAGATTGTGTGACTTGATCAAGGGTGGATTTGGGGTTTTACCTAACCAAGATGCAATGTGGATGAGGAAGAGCATAGGGATAGGTAGTGGTTCTCAGTGTTCCTTCTTAGTGGTAGTCAATGAATGAAATAAGTATTATTTTAAATTAGTATATTAGGTTTAAATTTAGCCAATGAATGTTTATATGAACTTGGTTTTTGTTTATTTCTTATGGGGCTGGGTTTGACCTAGGGATAGGGTTGTGGTAGTTGTTTCCATTTATAAAGTGGAAATGGTGGGGTAAATAAGGGAGGGTAGAGGTAGTTATAGGTAGGTTTGATTAATCTATGGTGAAGTTTGGTAGGTAGATGGGGAGGATAGGGTTGTATTTGATCATCGATAGTCACTTTATACTGACTATCAATGGTTGTTTCTGACCATCACTAGTTACTACTAACTGTCAATGGTCTATTATCAATTATCATTAATCGATACACAATTATATATAGCCTATGATATGGTGATCATTGGTGGTTAGTCACCTAAACATTTGTGGTTGACTATATAAATAGTCTATTGACGGTGGTCAATGGATGTGAAATTTTTATAAGAGTGATTATTTGAAAGGTAATAGTTATTATTTAAAAGGTAAAAGTGGGTTTTGAATGGGACTATACTAATTTAGAAAAAAAATATAGGCAAGGTCTAAAACCTATAAGACATGAATGATTGAAGAATAAGGATCATGGAATAAAAAAGAAACATAGAACAACTCATACATAATAGAAAAACATAAGCTAAATAGTGTCTAAACAAAGGAAAATAAATAGAAGAGAATGAATGAATTTTTTTAATGGGTAATAGATAAGGTTAAGGGGTTAGGTTAATGGTTAGGTGAAGGTAATGTGTATGGATTAATAAGGTTAAACGATGGGGTAAAGCAATAGGTATAGGTAATATTAGGTAAATTTTATGAGTTGGATATATTAGAATAGGTAGGTTAAAGTGGTAACATTTACAAGAAAAATATGTCATTGAACTAAGGTTGTTGCTATAAAACCTTGAAGGCATGGGATTAGATTTAGATTAGGGATAGAGTGCCTTAGATACTAGATGAGATTTAGTATAGGATGACTAATGGAGACAGGGAGCATATGGAAGACATGGGCCTTAGAGGTATGAGGTACTATCATCATGTACCTTAAGATGCAACAATGTTAGTGGAAGTCATTGAGATATGGGACCCTACCACTAACTAACACCTTATTGCTTCCTATAGATAAATTGACTATCTTTTTTGAGGATATCCATAGGATAATGCAGCTACCCATTCAAGGTGTGCCAATCTACCACATTGAGAGTGATGAGTGGGATGGTTAGCTAGATATAGTATATGTAGATGACCTTAATTTTGCAAGGTGTCACTTAGGATGCTTCTACTGCATTCCATTATACTAGAGAGATAGGGATGCAAGGAGGCTTTTCATGATGAGGATGATAGAGGTTATGTGTTATGCATTACTTGTTGTTGGGGGTGCTCATTAAGATATGGTTGGGTCACACAGTGTTTTATTGGTAACCTATGTTTTTGGTTTGGATTTACTAATATCTATGGGGATTTTTAGCCCATAGGAGATACAAGATTAGTGTCAGGTTTGTTCTTTATTATTGGTCTTATGAGCATATCCAAATACTGATACATATGAGGCTATCATGGGAGGGATTTATGTACATGAATTATAGGGTTAGATACATGAGTTGGAAAAGTGAATAAGACCTCTCAGGACCAAGAGGAGGATCACATGATATTGACTGGTACAAGGGACGACTAGATGTCTTGGTCATGGGAGATGTGATTTAGAGACTATATGTTAGGTTTTTAGGTTGAGAAATTTATAAGAGGCATGCATTGTCTCTATAGAGCTATAGATGGATATATGGTAGATGAGACCATGAGATATATTTGATTTCATTTGATAGGGTAAAAAGGTAGTTTGATCTCATTAAAGATATACCCAAGGTATATGAGGGAGGATGTAGAGTTTCTACTACCTCCTCCATAGCTAGTCCATGACTTTATTGATCATGAGGAATATATTATGAGGATAAATATGGAGTATATATGTGTTATAGTTGGTTATCCTCTATGGTACTAGGCACACTATATCATAATTAATTTTAGAGGTGATGATGGTGGTCAATGAAATATAGATGTCAATGCAGGGGGAGATGATAATAGGCTCAAATGTATGGTGTTACCCTATATATATATATATATACAGTGACAACTAATAAGGCCCAAGACTAAGTGGTACTAGACATAGTATAGGAATACTTAGCAATATCTTAGGCATCATTGAAATTAGTGTAAGTTCAAGTGGCCACTATAATAGGGGAGAGAGATCAAGATAGGTCTTAGCTAGCCTTGGTAATATGGGAGAGAGATTATATTTAGTAGGAAGGAGGTAGAGTACCAATTTTTTTGAGACTAGTAGGTACTATATTGATTCAAATATATGTTGTGACTATTGAGGATCTATGGTATTATGATACCTTGGTATTTAGGCACTATTCAAATGAACCCTAATAGGGCAAATACAGGGCTAGGATTGTATGAGGTGTTAGTACGATGAGACTAGGTTAGTGGGATGCATCTACAAGTATAAAAGAAGGTGTAGGAGGGTAGTTTCTTGGAGGAAGTGGTTCCTAAATATCATATATTTGATAATGATACATTATATTTGATGTATTATATGATTTTAATACCGACCAATGAGTCAATATACTAAGATGTATATTTTTGAGAGACATGTATATTTTTTACACACTATGATGATTGTTTATGAGATATAGATGTGATCCTTTATTTATGGATTATGGTTCATGGTTGTGATGTTCATGTTGATTATTGATGATGTCAAAGTTATTATTGTTATACTCATGATGATGTTGATGTGGACTCATCTATTTAGGCATGTGATGATATATCTCTATAATTTATGTTTATGATGATGTTTGATATGGATTGATGTTATTGATGTGGTTATGATGTGATGGTAATGGGTGACTATGATAATATTGATATGATCATGTGATGTTAATGTGATGTAGTTGATGATTAGGATGATGGTTATGACATTATTATTATGGTATTTGATGATTTTGTTTATGGATGTTATCATTTAATTTCATGTTTGAGATGATCATGTTTATGATATTGATATGATTATGGTTATGTCTACTTTTTATGCTTAGGTGGACAAGGTTATGATGTGATTATGGTTTATGGATTATGGATCATAGTTATATGGATGTGATAAATGTTAGGATGTTGATGATGTTTATGATATGGTTATGATAATGGTGTTCATGCTAAAATTTAATGAGTATATGCTTCCTCAATTAGATTTATACATGTGGTTGATATGGTACACATGATTATGAGGATGTGACGGTGATAGTTGATTTGTTTATGGAGGTGGTGATGATGCTAGTGATATTTGTTTTTTTGTTTATGATGTAATTATGATATCATGTGATGTGGTTATGGTCATTTTTTTAATATGAAGGTGAAGCACATTAAATAAGTTAAATAAGAAAAATAAATGTGAGAAAGAGAAGACAAACAAGAGAAAAACATCTAAGTGAATGTATCAACTGGTATGAGAGAATAATAAGGAGGCATGATGCTTCTTTATTAACAAGGACTAAAATAAATCAAAATTGGATTGGCTTAAGGAACGTAAGTCCTTTGAATGCTTTGCATTAGCATTATTTAGTTGGTTAAAAAGGTGTCTTGATCACATAACACCAATTAAGCTCAAAATCCATTGCTTATAGAGTGTATGAAGAGGAAGGAGATGAAAATGGAACCTTCTTGGGAGACTAGCTTACCTCCTATACAGGTCACCAAAGAGTCAATATAAAATAGGTCTATGTCATATAATTTGTAGATTGATCGATGAGCGAAGTCTACTTATGAGATCCAATTATCACTTTTCAAAATTATGTTTCTTTTTACTGATGTCTTATAATGGGTCTTTTACTATTTTTTTGTTGATTTTGAGGGATTGAGGAAGTTGATCAATGCACGAAGCTTCCAGGAAATTTCTATGCTTTGATAAATGATTGACTCACCCATCCTTCAAGGGAGTGGTCTATGTTTTGTGTGCTTTGTTTATGGCTATTGATAGTTATCCTTTAATGGAGAAGTCTACCTTATATTGATAAATTTTGATATGTTTTTGGTAGTTGTCCTTAAATGGAATAGTCCACAGATGCTAAGAATGACCCATGATTATTTTTTCTTATGATTTTTATTTTGATGTTTGATTTTGTTGTCATGGAATTACTTATACAGGATTTAAAGGTTCACCTTTTATGAAATAAAAACTAAAATCACAATAAGGTTAGTATTTGGTGGAAGAGGTTTAAGAGATAATGACCATAGGAATCCATCCTATAAAAGGGGTAGAAAGTACCATGAGAATCATGCCATGGGTAGAGACATGGTACCCATTATTCAAGACGAAGAAAATACTATAATAGATAATCACATGATTCAATTTTAATCATTTATCCCTAAAATAAGGGGATGAATGTGGTTTGAAGACAAAAGATGAGTTTAAATTAGACAAAAAGGTATGTTTGATCCTATTTTTAACAAAAAATGGACATAAATACAAATAATTGAGGGGCTCAAGTTCTAGGTTGTCTTCAAGAGAGGACAACTGGTAAGATCCTAATCCATACTCGTGCATTATGATATAAGGTCAAAGTCAATTGAAATAAAAATTTCCCCACTTTATTTTCTCCATATTGGTGACATGTTGATTTTATTATAAGATGAGGTTTCCCTATTGAATTTTTTCACTTTAAGATGTTAGTTATAATCATGCTTGATGAATTCATGATAGACACGAAGATGAGTAAGAGTGGCTAATTGACTCTCATCAAGTAGCTCAAGTTGGGATAATTTTTTTTGATGATAATCACTCTCAAAGATGAGATCTCTTAGGGATATGAAAATAAAGGGAATTTAGAATTCAAGAGGCAAGACAACCTCTTCTCCAAAAACTAAAGAGAAATATGTAGCACCCATAGGGGTTCAAATGTTAGTACAATAGGCCCATAATGCAAAATGGATGTGTAAATGTCAATCCTAACCAGATGCATTAACCATTTTAGTTGGCATGTTATTGAGAGTTTTTTTAGAAGCTTCTACCTACCATTTGCTTGTGGATGATAGGGCATTGAGAAACTTAACTTGATATCAAATGCATCACAAAGACCTTGGAATAGCTTGTTTTTGAAATATTTTCCATTGTCGATGATAATTTTGTGAGGAACACAAAAATGATAGATGATATGATGCTTGATAAAGTCAATAATATTTTTAGCTTTTATTGATACAAGGTGAATAGCCTCTACCCATTTGGTAAAATATTTGGTCATAATGATGATAGAATTATGTCACCATGAAGAATGGGGGTTAAATTATTCAATGAGATCTAGACCCCATTATGAGAAGGGATATAAATCTTTGGATACTTGAAGTTTATGGTTAGGTGTGTAAACAACAAAAATCAGCACATTATAATTTGAAATGTTGAAAATACCCCTAGACACCCTTTGGGACCATTTGACCTTCAAACCCATAATCAAATATAAGTTGCAATAATTTTACCCAACTAGCTTAACCTAGATTTTACCCACCATTTTTACCTTCACCCTTGACCATCAATGGTCAGGTTAACCATCGATGGTCAGGGTGCACCTCCCCAACCAAGAGCATGCAAACTACCCACATTTATTTTTTAATTATAACTTGTCTAAATCTTGTTGTGAGTCATTTAATGGATGATTTCTAATTAGATATCCAAAGTGAACCTCCACTTATACATCTTGTTTGTGATTATAAGAAGAGAGGAGCAAAGAGGTGAGGATCCATCATCAAACATATACAAATCTATAATTATTATCAAGAGCTTGTGTATCTAGGAGTTTATTTTTGAAATTCAAGCATTATCAATAGCCCAAAAATACAAAAATGATATCAGAGAGCTAATTAGTTACCACTTCTCTACTAGGCTTAAATGTACTATTACTTTGTTGTAATTGAGCTAGACTACACCAATAAGTTAACTACCTCAACCATCTACCCAATTGACTTATAGTAAGACAAGTATTTATTTCCTAGAATTCATTTACTTTATTTCCATTTTATAATCAACCTAGGTCTTACCCACCTCTCAGAATCCATCTTTTGGATCTCATCAACCAGCATTTTGCCAACCCAAATCTAGACATAGTAACTATCAATGATTATCTCAATCATTGATGGTCTGTCCAACCAATGATGGTCATCTCAACCACCAATAGTCACCTTAACCACCGATGGTCATCCTGACTATTTATGGTCGCTATGGAAATAAAAACTAGCAAGCTAATTTCACCCACCTACACCCAATCAAATCTGATTTTCTATGTTCTTACCTATTCATAGAACCCTTTCTAATTTTTTGTAAGTAGATCCTGACCCTCTAGCACTATTATTAATTGTTTTATCACAAATTTAATCATTTCTAGTCTATTTCTCTAACAAGCATTCTTGTATTCAATTTTAGTACCTTTTGATTGACAGCCCCTAAATAAAGTCTCACTTCTAGGATCTAGTTATCGCTAGGCAATACACCCATCTATCTGTCTCAAAAATAAGTTTGATTTAGTGATTTATTATCTATAGGTCATCCTCCCAAGCCAAAGATGTCTCTTCACAATATTTTGATTCAATGCATGCATAATCAATCAAGTTCTTTAACCATACCCATACTTAGTTTCTTCTTTTCCCTTTTACCAATAATAAGCAAGAAATTCACTAAAACATTATATCATGTCTAGTGGTACCCTTGTGTTTTTAATTGGGTTCTTGTTTATTTACATTTTATCTCTATTTTGTGCTTATTAATGAAATCAAAATTTTCTTTTTGGCTTAAAATTTATTGTATACATCAACTACTTGAAAGTTTAGTTCACATTACTTAACTTAAAAGGCAAAGTAATTTATCACATCTTTACTTTTTATTGCACACACTTAACCAAACCAATTTCATCAATTAAACATCACACAATCTTGATACAAGGCCCAAATAGGATTTAATCACCTAGTAGTAAACTTACCCTTTCTTATCAATCTCACTTGGAGGTCACTACCAAGGGGAGAACCAACTCAGCTCTCTAGTTAAGCATAAGATTTGGATATTAGTATATATTGGATAATTACTTAACACCCTTATCTTTGTAGTGTGTGAAGTGAGGAGGTAGGCCCCAATACCAAGCCACATATTTATTCCAATATATTTTTTTTTCAAGCACCTAAACAAAACCTAAAACCAACCTTATACTTCTTTTTTAATACCCGCTCTACAAAACAATCTAAGTCACACATTTAGTTAAGGTATAAGCTAAAATCAAGACTAGTTAAAAATTTAGGGTTTAATGCATCTTTTAGAGTGTGATTTTATTTATTTGATCTTTTCTTCTCTTCTCCTTTTTTGAGTAGTGAGGCTATTTTTTCTTTCTATCACCCTTATCTCATATGGTTCTCACTTTCCAACAATCACCAAGACAACCTACCTCTTCTACCTCTTCATACATGGACTAAATTTTTGAACTAGTAGACTCTCCTCACCCCTCAAGAAGTCCTACATTCCTTTGGGAGGTTCCTAAAGGAGATGTAAATTTCTTTCTTTCCTAGATAAAAATATTGTGGCCTTGCAACATTACCTTACAACCATGTCTTAATATATTCCAGATTTGGATCCATCCATAGATCCAGCTTATGGCATGCCTCTCCATCTCATGGGGGGTACCTCTATCACCATGATTAATACCCAAATTTTAACTACCCAAAATTCCTCATCAACCAAAAACCAATTTAAAACTACCATAGATAACCAACCAACCCAAACTACCATTGTCCTTATACCTTTTACTCCTAATAACCACTCCTTCATAATAGGAGTGCCTACCTATAACACTACCAACATTCATTCAAATACCTCTAATGCATCAACCACCACTATGTTTAAAATCCTTGTGGTGTCCATACCCTCCACCAATTAGCACAAGGGTCACCACCCTTCCATTGGTCACTAACCCAACTACTACTCCTATTTAACAAGTACCCCTTATTCCAACCTTTGGATACATCACTAATCCACAAGGGCATGTACCCACTACCAAACCACCTAATTTTACCTACCCTTATGTATCATCCTCCTAACCATTGGTATCCACTTACCTATACGTGGTAGCCTCCTAACCTTCTACTTGCTATCAACATGTCTACCAACCATCACAACAATATCCATCTTATAACCTTCTAGGTGCACAATCCCAAGTGAACCTAATGAATATGCTTATGGACAAGATGACCACCTTACATTCATCCATTTTTGGTTCTCAAAACATCTTCTCATATGACCAAATATATAATGATCCCATCCATCCATCCATACCTATCAATCCATATCTTCCCCAATGGAAACTTCTAAAGTTATATATGTTTCAAAATAAGGAGGATCCTCAACAACACCTTAGGGAATTTATGCATGATTTTTATCTAATTACCCATAATGATTCCCTCCATTTACACACCTTCCCAATGTATCTAACCACCCTGACTTTAGACTGGTATATTTTCTTACCTAAGCACTCTATCTTTTCCTTTACTCAATTGGCTCAAACCTTATTGAAACATTTTTTTATCAATATCTCTAAGAAGTGTCTATCACTAACCTCCATTTTATTTGATAGTTTGAGGATGAATATGATGCATATTTTGTGGCTCATTGGAGGATCTTGATTAGCTAATTTTCCTTTTCCTTAACTCAACACAAACTTGTAGAGCTCTTTACTTAGGCATGTGCTAAGCATATTTCCTCTACCTTGCATTTCCAAATATTCCAAACCTTCAATGAAGCTTTTACCATGGCACGTAAGTTAGAGAACTAAGCCATTGATGAAGTAAATATAAATCTCAATAATAATAATTTAACCTATAAAACCAATGGGGCTTATTCCTCCAAGTCAAGTAACTAGTCCAATAACAACACTAAAAGCAAAGGAACTATAATCATAGTTTCCTTAAAGATACTCCTCCACCTTCCATCAACCAATATATTTCCTCTAGTTCCTCAAAGAAAAACCAAAGGAAAAAAGCCCCAAAAAACCAAAAGCAATTAACTCCACTCAAAGAATCCTATGATTCCATCTTGGAGAAGTTATTGAAGGCCAACATCATCTAACTCTATCCTATCAAACCACCCAAAAAATTTGACTCTTCTCATCCTACACCTAGTTGGTATAATGAGAATAATTTATGTGCATTCCAACATGTGATAGGGCATGACATTAGTAGGTGTAACATCTTCAAAAATATTTTCTAATACCTCATTAACAAGAGGGATCTCAAATTGGAAAACCCCAATACACCATCAAACCAAGCCCTTGATATCTTTAGGAAACCTTTTCCAAACCATGATCTCACCAAAAATAAAAGCAACATAGTTGAGTGCTCTCATGATGCCCACACTATTAACATGGTCCTTCATGCACTCATATCTAAACCACCTATTAACCAATCTTCTAACTCTCTACCATATATTTAGAGAGTGGACTCACCTCCCTTTTATTAAACACCCAAAATAAGGAAGTATCATCCTATCTCCCTTCAATTATTAAGGTAGTGGAGAAAATAACCACCCTTTAAAATTATATACTAGAACATCCAACCATTGACACCTCACCTTCACCTTTAGCTACCAAGAAAACCACTACCCCTTCGAAGATCATTCCCAAGGAGGAAACACCCATGTCTATTCCTCCCATAGAGGATCCACCTATCTCAACCTCACATTCTTTGATTGAGGAATAGGATGAGGCTACCATCCCTATGTATCCACCTAGGGGGTTATCTTTTAGATCCACCATTTGGGGAATGAAACCAACCTATAAAACCTTCTCTAGGATAGTGTAAAAATTGGAATTTATCTCTGATCTTGACATGGATTGAGCCACTTTCTAGAAAAAATTAGGACCCCCTTATATTATCCAATAAAAACCTCTAACCCTTTCTTATTTAGAACAACCTACCACTTCCATTTACCAACCTATCACCATATCTACCCAAACAACCAAACCCTCTAACCAAACAACTAAAACTTCCACCAAATTAACTAAACCTTAACCACTTAATCTAACCAAGACCCAAGTAGATAATCCCTCTCCTATCATCCCAACTAGATCTACCAAGAACCTTAGTATCATCTGTACACTGAGCCTTAGTCACCCATATATGAAATTATACCTACCCCCTCAAGCCTACCAACCAAACATTAGACCAAAATACCTAAAGAGGTAAAGACACACAAAGGCCAAAAGGCTCAAAATTTTCTTCCCTTAACTTTGCCATCCATTTTAGGGCATCATCACTCTACCTCAAATAAAAATCCAATTACCTCTACCAAAACCTCACCACTTCTTTTGGTGACACCTTTATAATTTCTCTCTGGCACACCTCTTTTCACCATACTAACAATACGTAATCTACCTACCTTGTGATCTTCCACCTATAGCCCATCAACCTCCTTTCGTAAATTGAAGCCATTAACCAATCATACCACCCTACCCAAAACACCTACCACCAAAACTATCTCCAAACAACCTCTTACCTCAACTATCAAAGTAAATATTGCTACACCTTTACCACCTTTAGCTGAATCATATTCAACCATTATCTATAGGTTATTACAAACCTCTTGCTTATCCCTACCTACCATCAATCCCTTTGAACCTATAGCTTCAAATCCTACTTGGTACAATGACCACCACATGTGCTCTTACTATAGGACACCTAATTATGATAGAAAGAACTACAAAGCTCTCCAAACCATTATCAACCAAATTTATAATGAGGATGATCTATTAATAAATGAACCTCCTATGGAACCCAAAAAAATGAAACCATCAACCATACCTACCCAATGCTTACGTACTCTTCCACTCTCACCTAAGAGTGAATATGAGTCTAACCAACCTATTACCTTAACCTCTCCTTCTATCCATATGATCAATGTGGTCACTACATCACAATAGAAGGATAAGGGGAAACCTAAGGTTTCAATCCCTTGGATGTATCCATTTTAAAACTCCCAACCAACCTACACCTAACCATATCCATCATTGACCAAACCCAAGGTGTCTATCTTAGGTTCCTCCTAATTTAACCCCTTATAATTCATTAGGAGAGTTATCCTTAGGTAAATTCATCAGGCCTTGGCAAACATGAGCTTGTATGAGTTTATCTCTACCTCTCCCTATCACTTCCAAACACTAATATAGGCTTTACAATCCATAGAGGTCAAACTTGAGGACCCTTAACCTCTAGATGCCTTTGTCAGTGCCCTTCAAATTTACAACCTTGTTACCTTCAAGGATTTGGAAATACCCTCCATCCATCCAAAGGACTTAGATCCTCCTCTCTTTATCACTACCTACATGAGCCAAACCCACATAAAATGGGTCATGATTGATGGGCATATAGCATTAACATCATCTCCTCTCATGCCTACAACCAACTTAACTTGTCAAATAATGTCATGTCTAAATCTTCAGCTATCCTTACTCCTTTATTGATACCATGGCCACTAACTTGGGAACTATCATCCTCCATATCTATGTAGGAACTTTCACTCTCCTCAAACTTTTATATTTTTTATAAGGTGAATTCTAATACAACATCTTTTTGGGAAGACCTTGGATTCACTCCATAGGTTGCATTTCCTCTACCCTCTATTATTGCATTAAGTTCAAGCATGAAGGCCAGGTCATCACAATCCAAGCTAACCTAAGTCCTTTATTAACATGAAATATTACCTATCACCCTAACAATGTCCTCATAATCCCATCCAACACACCCTTAGTAGCTAAAACCCAACCTTTAACCACTAAAGTGGATATCATACCACCTTCCATTGATGAGGCATCAACTAGTTCCTCTATGCCTTTACACCAAATCCCTACCATAGACCCTTTGTAATCCACATTCCATTGCCTTTTAATATGGGAATATCTCCTTTTGGCACTTGATGCTTTCCCTACTCCCCATGAGTATGGGCAACTTACCAACCAACTAGGATATGACACTAATTTTGAAACTATCATTCCCTTTGGACCTCCACATCATCAGACTCATTTTTTCCATGGGAGACTCAAAAAATCACTTGGTTCTTCTACCATATCTATTCCACATCGACCATTCACCACTAGTTTCTCTTATCTAGATAAACCAAACTTCACCAAGACATGCCTTCATTGGTGTGCTTGAAAAGGCTTCAATCTTGGGCAATATGAGCATGGCCCACACAAATTGGTCACCATGAAAACTAAGAAGCCACATAATAATCATGGCCTTGGATTCTTCTTACATAATAAGAAGATATCCAAACAACCCACTGTTACCATTATTAAAGAAGAGATCCTTTTCTCATCGACCTCACACTCCACTTATGTATGAGGATGATGACATCATCCCACCTAACATTTTTTTCATCAATGTGATTATCCTAAGACCCTTGACTTATTATAAGGAGGAAATAATAACCATCCATTTGATCCATCTTGAAATTATATCAGAAGACTATCCCACCATTAACACTATCAATTGTTAGGATGATGATTCTACCATCACCTATTTTGGTGCCTTAGATTTATTAATACACAAATCCCTTCATCTTGAAACCTTGAACATATTGAATTAATCCACCATAGATATCAACCTAGGTACTCTAGACAACCCCCATATTTTCAATCTTGGCCAATCACTAAATGTTGACGAACTTTGAGACTTCCCCTCTTTCCTCTAAGACCACAACATAGCCTTTACTTGGTCCTACAATGATATGACCAGAATTGACCCCACCATTACTACCCATAAAATAATAACTCATCATGATGTCAAGCTTGTTAAGAACAAGCTCTAACACATGCATCCTCACACACCTTTTCTTATCAAGGAAGAGCTTCAATGCCTTTTATCTATTAACTTCATTCAACCTATTGACTACCCATAATGGATATCAAATGTCATACCTATCACTAAAGCCATAGGGTGACTATGAATTTATGTGGATTTTTATGACCTCAACCTCACTTTTCCCAAGGATGACTTTCCTCAACTTAACAATAACCAGCTTATTGATATTATAGTCAAACACAAGATGTTATCTCTCATGGATGGATTTTTGGGTTATAATAAGATCTTAATCACCCCCAAAGATCAACATAAAATTTCCTTTACCACCCCATGGAGGATCTTCTACTATAGAGTCATTCCTTTAGAGTTAATTAAAATTGGTGCAACCTACCAATGAACCATGACCTATATATTAATGATCTTAGCCATAAGATTTTAGAGGGCTATGTGGATGATATTCTTAGAAAATCAAAGATATGAAAGGATCACTTATCCATCCTCAAAATCATCTTTGAGTGGTTTATCCACTATCATGTCCATTTTAGCCCCAAGAAGTGAATTTTTTGGGTCTTATCAAGAAAGATTCTTGGTTTCATTGACTCCCTTTGAGGAATCAAATTCAATCCCACCAAAATCAAAGAAATCTTATACATGCTTCTTCTAACCAACCTTAAAAAACTTTGTAGTCTACAAGGAAAGCTTCAGTCCATTCATCATTTCATTTCCCATATTTTAGACCAATGCCAACATTTCCACCACCTTTTGAATAAGGATGTCTCTTTCAAGTGGAATAGTGATTGTTAAAATGCCTTTGATTCACTTAAAGAGTACCTTGTGTAATCACCTATCCTCACCCCTCCCAAGGATGATCAACCATTTTACCTTTATATCTCTTAGGGGTAATACTAGCTCACTGAGATGAGTAACATAAAGAGAAAGCCATATACTATATTAGTCTCATGTTTATAAAATATGAGACTTGTTATACCCATAATAAGAAAATTTCCTTAGCTTTAGTATTCATGGCCACTAGACTTCACCACTACCTTCTTAACCATAAAACTTCTGTGATAACCAATATTGACCCATTGAAGTACATTCACTCCAAGCCATACCAAAATTAACATATGGCCAAGTGGCTCATGATCTTAGTAGATTTTGATCTTGAGTTCCTCTAATAGAATTCAACTAAGGGGCAAGTGATTTCTGACCAATTGGTCAAGGCAACTTTAGCATATAATCAACCCTTTCCTCTTGAGTTCCCTAGTGAGTCCATCATGACCCTCTCTATATTTTACCTATTAAATAACCATGTTATTTTATGGAAAAAAGTGTCAATGTGGTGAGGGATCATGTATCATCCTCATCCCCTTTGATGGTGAACCTCTACTTTTGTCCTTCAATCTTGATTTTGAATGTACCAATAATATGGCTGAGTATAAAGTCCTAGTGATAGACCTTTAGACTACCTCAGCCTTAAGAGTCTAAAAAATAAACATATTTGGTGACTCCCAACTTGTGTGCAATTAAATAAATGGCTCTTACCAGTGTAAGAATGATTTTCTACAATAGTACAAGCAACTAGTTGTCAAACTCTTAGCATGATTTAAACACTACCATATCCAATCAACCCTATGATCTACAAACAAGTTAACAAACACCATGGCTTCCCTTACCTCTTACATACCATCCATACCTTTAGACTATAATTTGTCTATCATTATCCCTAGAATTCTCCAACCTTCTTATGTCAAACTAGATTCTCCCACCATTTTCAATGTGGAAGAGACCCAAATCGATATTTGGTATCAGCAAACCTTAAACTATCTTAACCTTGGCATAATTCCCTTTTTTTTCTCTAATAATGCTTGAAGATAATTTATTTAGATTACCTAATGATATAACATTATGGTAGGAATTATATATAAATGTGGATTTGATGGCCTCTTCTTTCATTTCCAGTGTAGTCATGAATCCTTTCATGCTATCAAGGAAATGCATCATTGAATCTATGGTGATCACATTAGTGGCCTTGATGTAACTAAGCCCATCCTTCCTCTTAGCTATTACTAGCCTACCCTTAACCAAGAGTACTTTGATTATGTGAAAAAGTGTGTTAAGTGTTAACAACATGCTAATTTACATCATTCACAAAGCCATAGCCTTTAGGTCTCTACTGATTTTTGGCCCTTTTCATAATGGGATATAGACCTCATTATGGAAATTAATCCCAATTCCTCATAGTGACACCATTCTATTATCAGCACAATCAAGTATTTTACCAAGTGGGTAGAGGATATTCCTTTAGTATCAAATAAAGTGGAGAATATTGTTGACCTTATCAACCATCATATCATCTACTATTTTGGTGTTCCTCATAATATTATCATCGATAATGGTTAATCCTTTAAGAACAAGTAAGTCTAGGGTTTATGCTATGCATTCAACATTAAGATAAGTTTCTCCTCACCCTATTACCCTTGAGTGAATATATAGGTAGAAGCCTCTAATAAAAACCTTAATAATATGCTAACTAAAATGGTCAATGAATCAAGTCAGGATTGGCATTTTCACATCCCATTCACCTTATGGGAATATCATACTAGCATTAGAACCCCTATAGGTGCTACCCTATTTTCTCTTGTGTTTAGAGCAAATGCTATCTTGCCTCTAGAAGTCCAAATATCCTCTCTTCACATACCTTTTTAAGAGCTCATTTTTTAGAGGGATTATCATCAACACCATCTAGTCCAGCTTGAGCTACTTGAAAAGCATCATTTAACAACCCTCATCCATCTTCATGTCTACCAAGACCATATCAAACATGCCTATAATAAACACCTTAAAGTGTAAAAATTCAATATCAAAGACCTCATCCTAAAGGAAAAACATGTCACTAATATGGAAAAAAGCAAGTGGGGAAAGTTTGATTTCAATTAAGTTAGACCTTATATCATAACCCACAAGTATAGATTAGAATCTTATCAGTTATCTTCTCTCAAAAGCTGCCAAGAGCTTGAGCCCCTTAATGCTTCACATCTACACCCATTCTTTTATTAAGGATCAAATTTAATTTGTATTTAACTTAAGCTCATCCCTTGTTATCCACCCACATTCATCCCCCTATTTTAGGGGAAATTTATAAAAAACGAATCATTTGAATATCTATCATAGTCATAGCCTAATATTGAACAATGGGTACAATGGTTCTACCCATGGAATGGTTCTCATGGTACTTTCCACCCCTTTTCAAGATGGATCCCCATGATTATTATCACCTAAGTCTCTATACATATAACCAACCTTTTGTGCATTTCGTTTTGCCTCCATAAAGGTGAACCATTAAGCTGGCCTAAGAACATCTATGTCAAGCAAAATCAAAAGAAATCAAAAGTATACCATCCTAATCATTAGCAATCATGGGTCATTCCTAACATTTAAAAAATACTCCCTTGAAGGATAGTTGTTGAAAATTTATTTAAAAATTACCAATATAAGGTCAGTTAATCCCTCAAAGGAAATATACCAAGAGCATCAAACAAAGCATATAAACTAAGACCACTCCCTTGAGTAAAGAATTTGTCTAAAGCATACCAATTTCCTGGAAGCTTTTTGTATCAATCAACTTCACATATACTACAATAAATCAAAAAACCCATTATCATAATCAAAACAAAAGAAAAATAATCTTGAAAGCTACAATTAGCTCTCAAGAAACATAATAAGGTGGGAGCCATAATTGGCTTTCATAAGTAGACTTCCTACATTGATTAGTCTACATAGCTTGGCATAGACTTGTTTATACTGACTCTTTGGACACCTATAGAAGAGGCATTCAAGTCTCACAAAAAGGTTCCATTTTTTACCCACCTCCATTGTAAATAAGGTATGTTTTAGCTTATTTAACATTATGTGGCCAAGACATCTTTTAACCAACTAACTAACACTCATGCGAAGCATTTGAAGGGATTATGTTCATTAAGCCAATCTAACTTTAGTTATATTTTAGTCCTTGTCAACAAAGAAACATCATGCTCTCTGTTTATCATATCATGACTGGTTGATATTTTAATTATTTCATTTTCCTCTTGATTATATTCTTTATTCTCCCATCTCATGTTGTTAATTAAACTATCTCATGTGTTTTATCATAAACATTAACCATAATCATAAGCATAACCATACCATTCATGATAATCACATCCATAAGAATGTAAATAAATCAACCATTTTCCACCACATGTCTAGAAATAATGAAATCCAAAATACTCATTAAAAATTAGCATGTCATAAGCAATCAAGAAACATAACCATAAACCAAAACTAGCCCATGCCTAGCTAAGCATATATTAGTGTTGACACAACCATCACATAAGCATAATCTATAAGTAATGTAAACATCACAGTATAAGCAATAAACACCAAATGAAAATAATACACCATGATCATGTGTAATAAATAAAGATCACACATATATAGCTTGTGATTTAAACAAACATCATATGTGTACACATATATAATACATGTAATAACTGTATATCATCTTTCA
This sequence comes from Torreya grandis, assembly GCA_037957365.1. Lineage (NCBI taxonomy): Eukaryota > Viridiplantae > Streptophyta > Pinopsida > Cupressales > Taxaceae > Torreya > Torreya grandis. Next base: position 160,305 of record JARHVA010002805.1, on the reverse strand, counting down.
CTCTCTCATACACATCACATCACTAAAATGTAGGCTAGTATCAAAAATCAACAACATGTCCATCTATCATGTCATATATCATGCCTTAGGGCACCACTACCATTGGCCCCTCCTAATCCTCCACCTACTCTACCATTTATTCTTAGTCCTCTTGGGGTGCCTATAGGTCCATTCATTCTAGAGGTCCACTATCTTGGATTAGCCACAATTAGGCCACTTACCAAACTAGCCTTGTAATCTCCATATATCAGCTCTTGTGAAGATCATACCAACACTATAAACTCATAATATCTCAACTCCTCAACCATGGCTAAGTAGTGTGTCATCAAGATCATATTATGTGGTCTCCTTGCTTGTGATACCATAGCTCCTACCCTATACCTTAGTGTATATCTTTCTTGAGTCACTAACCCAAGGGAGATTCTTACTTGATCTCTCTCTCCTATCAACATGGCAACCTGACCCTATAAAGTGACAATCTAGCCTTACAATACAACCACCTATCCATCCTAACCACCACCCTATACCTATCCTCTAGTAGGATCCACATCCATATCATGTTGACCCCCATCATCCCATCAAAAAATTAACCATTACATATCAGGCCTAGTATCATCTTATATAGCCATCAATAAAACTAGCATCATCTATCACTACTCTAGCTAGTAGTTCCTCATGGTCAAATACTACATACTATGGTTATGGTTTAAAAATTAAAAACTCTGCATCCTCCCTCCTATACCTTAAGAAATTAGTTCAAATCCTTTGCACAAGGTTGAATTACCTTTGAACTGACCATTTCGGTCTCATCATCTTGCCTCCTATAGATCCCATCAACATCTTTGTAATACTAGTATGTGTTATGTGTAATGGGCCCACCTAGGCCAGCCCACATATGGTCTCTAGATCACATCCCCCACCATCAAACCCTCTAGTGAATATTGTAACCATTTTATGTCCCTCACTCCACCTACACCTATCAATGCATAGTCTCCTCTCCACCATATAAAGCCCATTATGTAAGGTACATGGATGTAACCCTCCCATGGTAGCCCTAATGGTCTCAAAACCCTAATTTTCTCATATGCCTAGTAATGGAGCACAAAAGACACACTAATCCCATATCATCAATGAGCTTGGAATCCACATAACTCCCTATAAGTCTAGACTAAAAACATAGGAGCCCACCCAAACACTATCTTGTCCAACATCATCTCTACCAACACTCTTAGTAGTAGATATAGAAATCATCCACTACTCAAATCTAGTAACATGAAGTAATACATGGCTATTATCATCATCATCAAATTCCTCTCATCTAAATCTCTTTGGTATAATGGCCTATATCCAAAACCACCTAAATTCTACCTTACATGGGATTGATCCTCACTGTATAGTAGCTTCATCTACTTCTCCCTCTACTCAGACTCAATGTGGAAAATTAGTTCCCCTTAGATTGATATCTATGTGATCCTTTGAACATCCTCTAAAAGGATGGTCATCTCCCTGGTAGGCAACAGGAAAGTGTTTATGGCTAAATCCCATCTCTCAATGAAGGCCACACTCATCATCACATATCATAACAAGCATTGTTAATATCATGTGGCTCTTAATCCAAACTATTCCATATGCATCTAATCACCCATAGTCATACCTCTATGGATCTCCAAAAATATCCTATGGACTCAATCCGTCATCTGGATCTACTCTTGGGCTTACAAAATAATCACATTAGTATGCACACTTTATTTTCCATTTCTCATTTCTAAATTGACCTTAGTATCAACCTACACTTTCCTCTTTCAACCTACTACATCTATAACATTACCTCTATAAATCAAAGGACATCTACCCTGCCTAACAACTTTCAAACATCTTCCCTAAACTTATCAGCTTAATACCTAGCTTTACCTAAAGAACCATTTTAATCTATCAATCATCTTATCCTTTCCTTGACTTAACGTTTTTAACCATTTAACACCTTTATAAACAATTTTTTTTTTTGAAATAAAACATTTAAAAACCTTTTCATTGACACTTTTTATTTACCCACCCTACCAAACCTAAATCTTTGATGGTCATGTAAACTTTTTTTATCGGTAGTCAACCACCAATGGTCAGGTCAAATTGTCAATGGTCACTATGGGTGATTTTCAATGGTAAAAACTTGACCTACCTCTTCCTAAAACTATCAAAAAATAATATAATTTAACATCTAACCTATCTAAAACTACCTTATATACTACCATCAACCCACAAACACTTCCAATTTCAAAGTTCACTTGCTTATTTTTCCAATTTCACCCAAAACCTAAAACTAGGGAACATTAAATAAAACCCTATTAAACTAACCATAAACCATCAAATTCAACCAATTAGTAGACCTAATTAACTAACCTATGAATTTAAAGCAGCCCATACCTCATTTCTCAAGTGTTATCGAGGTCAGAGCCCACACCTTACATGTCAACCATGTCTTTGTCTACCTTGCATTGTTGGATGCTAAAAATCACCTCAAATAAACACCTCTCACCAATAAAAAACCTCCACCTCATCTAAACACTAAGTTATCTTTTAATAAAATGCAAAAATACTTTCTCTTCAAATGCATGAAAAACTCAAGAATCAAAATAGCATAAGGTAAAAATGAAATTTCATTTTCACTTTTTATTATTTAGCTGTTTAGGGTTTCACCCTAACCATGAATGGTCAGGGCCACCATTGATGATCAACCTTTGAGACCCCTAACCATCGAGGATCAGGAACCCATATTTTAGAATTTTTTAGAACCCAACCTAAGTACCTAATCTATTGGAGATTACCCTTCTCTAAAACACCATTAGAACACATCCACCTTGACATTGGTCATTTTTGACCCAAATTTTTGCATATTTTTTGATGATCATGCTTGGTATTTTTTACCATAGTGACTAACCTCACCATGTTGACCACTTGTATTTTTACCACCTAGTGCACAACTAAATAATTTGTGTCTTTTTGGAATCACTTCCTACCTCATATACCTATGACACTTAACCCATTTATGTTTTACAAATGAGAACGTCCTACCTCAAATACATGTGGAAACACTAACCATACCTAGGATAATTATGTCTACAAGTGTTCCCAACCACCATGCCTACATGTGGTTATGTGGTTCACTTATCCTTCTTATGACCAACCCTTATTATTTTTTACCAACATTGGAAACTTTAGTCTTTACATGATCTTGAATATTGCACTTAGTCATATTTTATGCATAAGTTTGAATTTTAAATGCCCAACCCTCTTATCACCCACCTTGTGACTCATCATATACCACTTATCAAACCTATACTCAATTTTTTTCTTCCACATCAATTGTTAGTTAGAGGGGGGAAACCCTCCTCCCATATTCAAGGCAACCAAACCTTTGACTCATACTCAATTTTTATTTTGTAACATATTGATTCAAAGTTTCATAATAAAAAAGGTCAAAATGTAAACACCGTAAATCCACATATTATAATTCTGAATATCAAAAACACCCTTGGACCCCCCTTGAGACCATTGACCTTCCAACCCCTAGTCAAATGTAACTTGTAGTTAGTTTACCCAACTAGCTTAACCTGGCTTTTACCCACCTTTTTTACCTTCACCCTCAACCACTCACAATATGATTGACTACTAATGGTCACCTTGACCATCGATAGTTAGGGTGTACCTCCCCAACTAAGAGCATGTAAACTACCCACTTTTATTTTCTAGTTATAACTTGTATAAATCTTGTTGGGAGACATTACATGGATGATTTATAATTAGATAGCCTAGTTGAACCTCCACTTCCACCTCTTGTTTGTACCTATAAAAAGAGAGGAGAAAAGAGCTTAAGATCCATCAACAAAAATATGTAATTATTATCAAAATCTTGTGTATTTAGGAGTTTCCTTTTATAGGTTAAGAATTATTAACAACCCAATAATTTAGCAATCATATCGAAGAGCCAATTAGCTGCTACCTCTTTACTAAGATTTTAGGTACCATTACTCTACCAAAATTGAGCTAGACTCCACCAATAAGTTAACTACGTCAACCATCCATCTAATTGACTTCTAGTAAGATAATTACTTGTTTTCTAGGATTAATTTAATTCATTTCCATTTTGAAATCAATATATGTCTTACCCACCTCTCAGAATCAATATTTTTTATCTCATCAATGAGCCTTTTACCAACCTAGATCTAGACATAGTAACCATTGATGGTTTTCTTAACCACCAATGGTGTATCCAACCATATAAAATCAACTTGACCACTAAAGGTCACTTTAATAATTGATTATCATCCCAACCACTGATGGTCACTATGGAAGAAAAAATAAACAAGCTAATTTCACCCACTTACACCTAATCAAATCTAATTTTTTGTGTTCCTACATATTCACAGAACCCTTTCTAATTTCTTGAAGTAAACCACAACCCTCTATCACTATTATTAATTAATTTATCACTAATTTAATCATTTATAATTTATTTCTCTAGCAGGCATTCTTGTATTCAATTTTAGTACCTTTTGATTCTTTGATGCAAGTATTTTCCTTTATAATTGATAAACTTAATTGTTTAAAATATGTGGATTGACATCCCCTAAGGAAGATATCACTTATAGGATATAGATATCACTAATAAATCCACCCATCTATCTATCTAATTTTTTTTTCTTTAGTGCTTTCTTATCTGCAGGTCATCCTCCCAAGCCAAAGAGGACTCTTCACAATCTTTTGATTCAATGCATGCACAATCAATCAAGTTTTTTAACCATGCCCTACTTAGTTTCTTATTTTTTGTTTTTTCAAAAATAAGCAAAAAATAAACTAAAATAAGGTACATAATGTAAATTGGCATGTTGTTAACATTTGACACAGTTTTTTACATAATTAAAATAATAATGGTTAAGGGTGGGCCAATAATAGCCAAGGAGATGGATATGTTTAGTGATAATTAGACCACTAAAGTATCCTCCACAAATCCCATCATGTGTTTCCCTATTAACATTAGAGACTTCATGACTACATAGGTAATGAAAGAGGAGACCATCAAATATGTGTTTATAAGGAACTACCCCATTATGGTATAATATGAGGTGCTCTAGATAAATGTTGTTTGAGTATTCCTATAAAGACTAGAAGGAATGATGGTAAGATTGATAAAGTTGAAGGTCTGTTGATACCAAGGGTTGGGTTGTGTCTCCTCGACATTGAATATGGTGGGGGAATCCTATTTGATATAATAGGGTTGTGTAAGGTGATGGATAACAATAGATATATTAGAATTAGAAGGTACAAATGGGATCTAAAAAGTGAGGGAAGCTATCATATTAGCACATTTATTCATAGATAATAGAGTGGTTTGGATATGGTAGTGTTGAAATGATGCTAAGAGTATATTAGATAATTATTTTACTATCAAAAAACATCATTATTACATTGATAAGAGCCATATATTTTTTTGACCACAAGTTGAGAGTCATTAAAGATGTTGATTGTTTTGACTCCCAAATCTAATATAGTTTGGAGACTTATCACTAGAGCCTCATACTCAAGCATATTATCAATGCATTTGAAATTTAGCTTAAAGGATAAATTAAAGGGTTCAATATGGAGGGTAATAATGATGATTCTAGATCTCCCACCATATTAAAACTTTGAACCATCAAAGAACATGACCACTTGATAGGTGAAGTCAAACTGAGAGAGGGTTGTGATGGACTCATTTGAAAACTCAAGATGAGGAGGTTGATTGTCTATTAAGGGTGATTTAGCCAATTGGTCAGTAATGAGTTTATATTTAATTAAATTCTACTAATTAAACTCAAGGTTAAACTCATATAAAATCATGAGCCACTTATCTATATGCTAGTTCTAGTATAGCTTAGAGTGTATATACTTGAGTGGGTCAGGATTGGTTATGACATAGGAATTGTGGTTGAGAAGGTAATGGTGGAGTTTGGTGACCATAAAAACCAAGGTGAGGCAAAGTTTCTTGGTATGGGTGTATCTAGTCTCATACTCTACAAGTGTATGGCTAATATAGTAAATGGATTACTCTTTATGTTGCTCATCTCGATGAGCTAGCATTACCCCTAAGGAGTGGTTGGTGGTATAAATATAAAGGTAAAAAGGTTGATATTTCTTGGGAAGAATGAGGATAGGTGGAGACAAAAGGTACTCTTTAAGTGAATCAAAGGCCTTTTGATATTTTTTATTCCACTTGAAATACACGTCCTTTATAAGGTGGTGTAAAGGTTGGTATTGATCCAAGAGCTGAGAGATAAAGTGATGAAAAGATTGTATCTTCACCTACAAGTTATAGAGTTTCTCGAGGTGGGTAAGAGGAGGAATGTTAGGGATTACATTGATTTTGGCTAGATAAACTTTGATTCCTCAAAGGGAGATGATAAAAACAAGGATTTTTCCTAATAATACCCCAAAAATACACCTCTTAGGGTTGAAGCAAACATGGTAATGGATGAGTTTCTCAAAGTTAATATTAATAATGACTAAATGATCTTTATGACATTTGGATTTCCCAAGAAGTTCATTGATATAGTCTTTTATGATTTTGTGAATAAGGTCATGGAAGATGTAGGTCATAGAGCATTGGTAGGTTATACTAGAATTATTTAGTATAAAAGGTGTGACCCTATAATATAAATTTACCCATGGGATGATGAAGTTAATTATATATTGATATTTAGGGATAATTAAGATCTTATTTTAACTTAATAATCCATCCATAAGATATAACATCTCATGGCTAGCTATAAGATCAACAAGCTAGTCAATGGTTGGCAAAGGAAAGACATACTTTGGGAAAGCAAAGTTAAGGTCATGAAAGTACACATAAATGTTCAATTGCCTTATAGATTTGGTGATATTTATGATGTTCAAGACCCATTATGGATAGTCAATGTGTTGAATGATATTTATGGATAAGAGATATTAAAAATCTTTGATGAGGACTATGCAAGGGTGAATTTTTCAAAAAAAAATTCTTAATGAGATTGGAATCATGTTTGGTGACTATGTTTTAGGTTGTGATTTAGGGATATATTCTTGTCATGTCAATATAAGAATAACATATGCTATGATGTAGTCGTGGTGGAAGGAGGGGAAGTCCTAAAGCACCTCAAGATTTAGCAATTAGCTAATTTTGACAATATGTGGGTTATCTAGAGTACCTAGGTTGATATCTAATGTGGCTTTATTCAACATGGTGGAAGTCTTAGGAGGAATATATTTTTGGATAAAAGAATCTTCTACACCAAGATAGGTGAGAATGAAATCATCATCTTGACACTAAATGGTATTAATAGTAGGAGAATCATCTCCTATCATCTCAAGGTGGTTTAGAAGAATGGTTATGATCACCCCATCTTTTTGATAAGTTAGGGGTCTAAGGTTGATCATGTTGATGATAAAAAGTTAAGTGGATGATGTTGATATCCTTAATAATTGATGGTGGAGTGGAAGGTGAGGATGGGATGTCTTTCTTAAAATGGTGATGGGAGGTGGGTTGTTTGTTTTTCAAGTGGCATGAAATCAAAGCCATGATTTTCATGAGGTTTTAGGTCTTGATTGGGAGTATTTTATGTGGCCCATGTTCATACTAACCTAGACCAAATCCCTTCCAAGCACACTTATAGATCTAGGAAAACTTTGGTCTATCTAAATAGGAAAAACTAGAGGTGAATGGTTGAGGTGAAAAATAGGTAGTGGAGGTGTCAAGGGGATTATAAAATCCCCCATAGATGAAATTGGTTTGACAATTTAAGGAATTGAAAGGAATAATTATTCCAATATTGGGTTCATAACCAAGTTGGTGGTCAAGATTCCCATACTCTTGAGGAGTGAAAAAGTGTCTATTGTCAAAAGGTGGTATTCCGCCAATGAAAGACATTAGAAAGTTGATTACAAAGGGTCCATTGTGTGGATTTGGGTAGAAAGGATAGATGAACTATTAGATTCTTTTATGGTAAAATAAGATGGGGTTTTGTGTTTTATTAGTGAAGGTTTATTAAATGGGGGAAGGAGAATGTTATTAGGCTAGTATGTCATGTTGCATGATGTGAAAGAACACATGTCTACTTGTATGGTAACAAATTGACTTTCATGTTAAAATTTGAGGCATTGGTGTAAGGTGGATGACATAGCACATATAATTGATCCAAGGGTGTCCTAAATTTTTTTTCTATTAGAAATCACCTTATACTATGTAGAGTATCTAAAGGAGTATACGAGGTCTTAGGCAAATGTGGAGGATAATAGTTCCTAAAGTCATAGTCATGGTATCATTGAATGATCAAATCACTATTAAGGTTTTTAACATGATGTTCTTGGGTAATATGAGTTGGTTTTAGGCATGGGAGGAGACAATGTTGATGCTAATTCCCCCATCAATCATAACCCTCTTGATGTAGGTTTTGTTGATGTATGTAGTAATGAAGATGAGAGGATTTGAATCATCTATATGAATGGAGGGTATTTTTGAATAATTGAAGGTAACAAGGTTTGAAATTTGAAGAGCTATAATAAAGGCTTCTATAGGTTATGAATCTTCCACTTAGAACTCTATGGATTGAAATGCCTCTATCATTTCTTGTTAATGATGGGGTGAGGTAGTGATCAGTTCATATAAACTCATCTTCATCAGTGTTTGGTGAAGCTATTTCAAAACCACTCTTCAAATTGATCTAGAAGGGTTGGAATGAGAGGGACCCAAGATGGACATTTGGGTTAGGTTGAAGGTATTTGGTGTTATATGGGAGATTGGGTGGTAGAAGAGGGATATGTCCATGAAATGGATACCTTGGATTTTTCTTTGTCCTTTGGTTGAGCTTGTGATCGTATGACCACATAGATGGTATAGATTTGGGGAGGAGTCAGGTTAGAGGATTGCTTTGGTTCCTCTTCACTTTGAGGTGAGAGTGGAAGGGTAGATAAATGTTGGTTGATGGTTCTTAGTTCTTGGATTATTAGGGGGTTCATCTAATAATAAGTCATCCTCATGATATAACCTATAGGCTAGTACTTAGATAGATTTATAGTTCTCTATGTCATGCCCAACTATCCTATGGTATGACCATACTAATTTGACATTATACCAAGATAGTTTAGGACTATGTGGATCAAATAGTCTAATAGGTGGTAAGGTTAAACATGATGCTTATATTTAACCTTGGTAGGATGGTTAAGTAAGACTCAAGAAAAGGTGGTAAAGGTGTGGAGGTCTTGGTTTTGGTAGTTTGGTTGGGGAAGTTTTTAGAAGTAGGTTTGGTGGTAGAGGTTTTGGGTAGAGGATAATTATCAGTAGATGATTTTAGTTTTGATAGGGAGGTTGATAGCTTTGGGTTAGATGGTTTTGAGGTAGACATTTGAGATGTAAATGATTTATTTATAGATGATTAGAAGACATGAGGTTTGGTTATGGGTTGTTTAGTGAAAATATGTGTGAATGAAAGTAGGAGTGATAGTGTAACCAAAGGGGGTGGTTGGGTTTTGATTTGTATGGTTAGTTTCTTGATTAAAGTATAGGGATGTGGTCCAAAAATAGAGATAAAAGTCGAGAGGGGAGGTAGAGTTTTTGTTTATGGAATCTTGGGTGTTTTCACCTTCTTTTTTAGCTTGGTTTGAGGTTTATTTGATAGGTTTGATAAGTTAATTCCAATTTCAATGAGGAGTGAGTAAGTTCTTGTATAGGGAATATGCTAAGGTTTTTAGCAAGCTTGGTTGGAATGGTAGAAGGTGACTTGGTTGTTTTGTGTAGATTCAATGTGGATAGTTCAAGTATGGTTTGGTTAGTATAAGTTTATGATGGATTAGTTGTGGTAAAAGTAGGTTAGATAGTAGGAATGGAAGGTTAGGGTGATAGTGTTATGGTTGGAGGTTATGTCTTGGTTTGGTAAAGAAGCCCAAGGAGGTGCCAAAATGTGTCACGGTTTACGTTGAGTTGGGAGAAGTATTTAAAGTTTTAAACTTGTCTAAAGAAAGGTCTATAGATGGGTTTGATGCATTTAATACTAAGCTCAAATTTCAAACCCATGGGTTGAGATAGAGAAGTGGATATGTCATCCTTTTCATTAATCAAAGGTGTGAAGGTTTGGGAGGATGAGTATCCTATGGGAGAGGTAGGTAGAGTGATGTCTTCCTTAGGGATGCTTTGTAAAAGAAGATTGGATTATTATATGATTGAAGAGAAGGATATGGTGCTAATGGCTACCTCTTTTTTTATGTATTCCTAAAAAGGGGTTAGTGACTCAAATACCTCACTGAGTGAAGGAAGTGTAGTTGTTATTTCCCAAGTTTCATTTTCCAGAGGAATGGGTGGTGTCTTCACTACCTCAATAAGTGGAGAGGTAGGAAAGGTGGTTTTTTGAATGGCTTCCTCAACAGTGATATGACTAAGGACTATATTAATGGTATATAATTCATGGTTGTGGGAGAATTCCACTTGATTGTTTTGTTGTCTACAGAAGGGGCATGGTTAGAAAATGGCTATCTAAAGATGTCAAGTGATTGGTTTGGGGGTATATTAGGGTTATCTAACACAAGTTCCCCTTTGTTGATGAGATTTTGGATGATGTTATTGAAGGTATTACATATACTAATGTCATGCCCAATGACTCAATGGAAGGCACAAAATTCATGCTCCTTATACCAACCAGTTATAGGATGAGAGGAATCAAATTGTTGTGGAGGTTTGATCATTGGTAGTTATATGATATTTTCTTTCAACAACTTATCTAAGATGGAAGCATATGACTCCACTGGAAGAGTAAATGGATTTTATTTGTTATGATTTAGGTTTATAGTGTTTTTATTAGAGGAATTAGAAGAGTTGGATTGGTTAATAATGGGTGGCAGAGAGGTCTTATGGATAATTATATTTGTGGTTCCCTTATTTTTGGAATTAGTGTTGGTTTGATTTTTTAGTTTGGAGGAGGGGGTATCATTTAATTTGAAATGGAATTATTGTTTCTCAATTTCAAATTTCCATCATTAAGGGCTCTAATCTCTAATTTGCATGCCATGGTGAAAGCCTCTTCATAGGTTTTGAAGCTTTGGAACTACAAAGTAGAGGAGATGTGTTGGCCAGAATCTCATGCAACTATTTCAATAGGTTAAAGTTGGGGAAAAGAGAAAGATAGTTTGTTTATCAAAATTTTCCAATGGGCCATGAATTCACCAATGGATTAATCATAAAATTTCCAAATGGATTAAAGATCGGTGATGGATAATTTATTAGAGATGTTTATGGAAAAGTGATCTAAGAAAATTTGATCTAGTTGATCAAAAGAAAAGATGGAGTGCTTCATAATAAAATTATACCAATATAGTACCATACCTTATAGACACATGGGGAAGGTAAAAATAAGGAGAGCATCATCATAGGAAACCATGTGGCATGAAAGTCTAAATTCTCTTAGATTTTGTTGAGGGTCCTCCTTAATTTGAAATTTTGAAAATTTTGGAATATCCCATTAAGCAGGATATGGTCAAATGGGGATGAATGGATGAGTTGTTTCGTTGTAGATTTGGTCATAAGTTAAGAGGTTATGGGCCCTAGAGATATATGACTCTAAATTTATTATTTTTTTCATTAACATTTTGACAAGGTCAGCTTGTGGTTGTGCACCACCATAGTTATAGGGTAGATTATATTAGGTTTGGATAGGTGCAACATATAGATAGCTAGTGATGGGTTAAGATGTTGTCACATATTGGAATGTGGAAATGGGTGGTTCAGATGTTGTTACATATGAATACTTAGAGATAGGTGGTTGGGTGGAAGGTAGAGGTACATAACCTTGTGGGTTAGGGACGTAGCTCAGATTTTGTGTAATAAGAACCTATTGAGATATTAACGTAGGTTGGGTAAGAGGTATGGTTGGGTTATTAGATAGAGGTTAAGTGGTAACATTGGTACCAATCGGTGGAAGGTTGGAAGGTATGGGAAACACTTAGTAATTTGACATATCAAGGCAAAATTACTACCCCTATAATATGAAACTTTCTAGTGTCTTGTCATTATGCTCACCAAGTTGGTCAAACTGATGTGTTTTTGGGATGAAAGAACAAATTTTGGTCAAAAAATGTCAAAATTTGAATTAAAAATGTCATTAATAATTTAAAAATACCTATAAATATGTTTAAAAACATTAATATTATCCTTTTCCAAAGTTTCAAAGCTTTAAAAGGTGATCTTATATGTTTTCTAAGCCATAAAGGTCCCCAAATCACCCCACACATGCCAATTTGCCCATTTAAAACATGGAAAAAGGTTGAAAAGTATATTTTTACATGATATGGAATTTAGTGTTTCTAAAGTCTTCTATTTAAAGTTTTGAAAGTGAAAGACATCTTTTAAAAGATTAAAATGAGCTTTTTTCCTTCATTTTTCAAGCAAAAGTATAGATTCTATACAGATTCCATACACCTAAAGTAGGAAATATTAAGTCCAGGTCATGACCAACATACATCAATAATTTAATGGTTATTTTAATACCTACAAGACCAAAACCTTTCCACTATAGGAACTTTCCTTCTTTACATAAAGTTACCTACTTGCAAGTTTTTTGATGGTATGAACTACTGGAGGAGAGTACAAATCTAAATATTGGGGTAAAGAAACTAGACTTAGAGGTATTCTTGATGAATCAAGTGGTTATTAAATTGTAATTTTGAATCTCATTAACCATTAATTTTAATAAAATTCATTTTATATATCCTTGCAACTATAAGGGCAACCAATTTTATTTAGTTTCTCCTCAGTAGGGCATCATTTCAACAAAATTATAGTTGGTGAAGCTTCTCATGGATCCAACCTACATTTTCATGGTTTTATTTAGGTATTTTTCACATTTTTAATGGTAAAATAGGGGATATTTGTTAATATGAGTCCATTTATGCATTTCATGATCTTCAAAGGTGAATTGTACGATCAAGAGGAGAGATGGCTACTTAAAGTTTTCAAGAAAGTTTGTTTGCATGGTCATCTTTCATTTTTATCATGTTTTCAACCAAAATTCTAAGGTATTATATAATATTCATAGAATTAATATCATTTTAATGATTTAAAAGTGATTAAAGAGGCCTATATTAATATATTTTAAGGTTTCTTTACAAATTTTATGGTTTTTATAGAAAACTAGGTTTGAATTTTACCCTCTTACCTTCCTCATATTACCTCCAAACTAGTATATCAAGTAGAGGATGGTTTGTGTTTGCATAAAATTATTCATCTTGGCCTTTTTAATTCTCCTTCACCTTCCTTTCCCACCTACATCCCACTTCCCCCATCTCACTACCATACTCTGCCTTTTCCCACTGTATTTGACTTCTTTTCCATCTCTATTCTTGTGTTTTCACCATCTCTCACCATCTTTCACTCTTCCACCATCCCCATTTCATGTTTCCATCATAAATATAAATAAAGTTTGACAAAGGAACCATCACAATCATGGTCAAAATAAATATGCATCAATATGACACAAGTACAGTCAAAGGAAAAGACACCTATAGCTAGGTGTACTATCAAGTGTTTGTCAAAAGGTACAAAGAATAATCAAGGTGAGATAAGATTTTTCAAAGGCCTATGCATATTAGGCAATCATTTTCATGATAATTTAATAAGACAAAAGTCCTCATGGTCATATTAGCAAGGGGTATATTCACCAGTTAAACATCATACACATCCATGGAAGGGAAGTACAATAATACATACAATGATATGTTAGGAGGAGCATAAAAAAATTTGAGAGTGAGGTTTCTTCCATATGGTCACTATATTATAACCTCATTAAGAATAAATGAGGAACAATATAAAATAATGTGTAAGGCCATGATTGAGGTTACATACATGCTTAGTTCATATAAATGGTATACATAATCACCTTCACATCATGTAGGATCAATCCTTATGAGGATGATATGACATTAATATACCTTCCAAATAAAAGATCAAGTTTTTAAGGTTCATTAATCCCTCTTATGGTTATAGTAAAGACTTGAATGAGGTAGGCATATACCTTGAAAAGGATACTTATTAGCTCTAGGAACTACCTATAGGCCTAATTAAGGTAGAACTTACAGTGCATAATAGTCTTAGCAATCATAAATCAATTGAAGCTTAAAATAGATTCTCATAAATATAAATGGATGACATAGACCTAGAGTTTAATGTGATCAAGACTAAAGTGATTCAAAGGTTTCAAGGAATTTACCTAAAGCTTATAGTGCCTACAATGATGCCCTACAAGCTTTCTTTGGGGTAACCTATAGTAACTTGGCAATGGTTAAGCCTTTTCTAGGATCAATAAAGATATATCAAGCATCAATACATTGTACCATTAAGATTACATCTTCATAAAATGAACATAAAGGGGTTTCAAGATAGCATGTAGTCTTACCAATAGATAAGCACCTACAGCCTATATATGCACCTAAAATCAGTCCAAGATGAGCATATACAAGTAAGTATGGTGATTTGGAATTTGGGGACCTTATGGGGAGTGTTGATCACTTTAGGATAATATGATTCATATGGCACCATAATGAAATCATAAATCATGTCAAAAAACACCTTATCTATGGTCATGGCTATGCTAAACATAGTCAAGTACTAAAAAATGTCTATGACTAAGAAGTAGTATCTATTTTTAGAAACATGTTGATACCCATAAGGGGATAGTGGAGGGTTTCAAATGACATGAGGATTTGTAAAAAGATCTATTTGAGGGTTTTCAAGCATAGGTACAGTCAAAAGTAGCCTCAATAGAGACCTACAACAACCATTAGGGTAAAAACCTTTCTTCAAACTGATAAATAATGGTAGGAAGTGGCCTATTGGTTATTTATATCCAATGTAAAGAGAGGTTTCAATAAAATAATGATTACTAGGGTTACCAATAGGTCTCAAAATATTTAAACTCCTTGGGAAACACAACCAAACATACATAGTCACCACAGTCTTGAAGGGTTTCCTAAGAGATAATGGTGCACATAAGAGTTTAATGTCATATAAAGGTTTCATAGTAATGACTATATTAGTCATGAATCTATGAGAGAAATAAGACACTCCAAACACTATTTTAAAACCTACAGTGCTAGTCAATACTCAGCTACAACTATGCCTAAAACACAGTCCTATGCCATAAGATCAAAGAACTAAAGATCATATTTTTAAGTCAATTCAGGTTATGAAATGAATTAGTTAGTTTTAAGTGGAATTTAAATCCTCAAATATTGTTCAAGGTCATAAGGACTTTAATAAATATGAATTAAGGATGATAGTATACGATACATTATACATAACTGTGTAATAAGAGACCTAAAACCTTGTGTAAAAGAGAAAACCATGCTAGAATAAAGGTGAAAGATGGTTAAAATCACTCCAAGAGGAATTTAATGAAACTTTAAAAAGAATATTAATCGTGTTTGGTCCCAAAAACCATGATCAAACACCTAAACACAATAAAGTTCATGATGAGACCATGCAAAAGGGGCTTTTTTGAAGGAAATTTGAAAGTTATGGAATCTACATGTGGTTTTTTGACTTAAAATTTGGTTTGTATGATAATAATGAGTTGAGTAAAACTCCAAGTTTTAAGGCCATTGGAAGAATGTAAGTGCTCATTGTTTTGTCACAATCATCAACATGTCTATTTGAGGTCATCATTGGAGCAGGTAGTGTTTTGAGGTTCCATAGAGGTTTCTAAGCCTAGGTGAGATTTATAAAATAATCGGATGATGTTTTTAAATCATTATTATATATTTAAATAGTTTAAAAACTCTATATTATATGAAAACCATGCTCATACATATTTTTTCATGCAAACAAACATATAGGCCAAAGAGGCATTTTTGAATTTTTAAGAAAAAAGATGTTTTTAGAGTTTTTATATATAATTTTATAGATAAAATAATGATTTTTTCATTCATTTATAATTAGGGGAGGATTAATTTTCATCCTAGTGAATAATTTCAATTTTTGTAGTTCGAGACACCCATCTAAGCCTCATGTTCAAATGCTTGTATCTTTTACCACATGAAGATTTTAGTTGAAAAATATTAGTATGATTTTAGGACCCACACTAAGTTATAATTAATGATCAATTGAGTTTATTTTATGGGGTTTACTTTATTAAAAAAGCCTAAGAGCATAGGCAGCCCAGAACGTAAGCAAAATCCTACAAGTAGATTTCCTCCACGTGATAACTTTTCATATATTTTGCATGGGAACCCAATATTTTTAAGGGTATTATGGGGGTAAATTTTATACACATAAAAATAAATGGTTTTTTATTTGAATTTATGTACTTCATGAATCATCATTTTCAAGATTTAGCTTTAAAACCCTCCCAAACCCTCAAAAAAAATAGTTTTGTGAAGAGTTGATTTTATTGACATCAATTTACCATGGATTAACCTAAAACCTTTTAAAAAATAAATTAAACTCAGAGATTATTCCATAAATTCCAATTTTATGTATGTCCCTATATAGATCAAGGCATAAATCATATTTTTTGTAGAAAAAACATGGAAAATGAAGTACAAGGTAGTTCAGTGGGATCCAATTAATGGAGTTTGAATAATAAAACTTGTTCTTAGTCCTAAAATAATAATTTTTTTAAAAATATTCCTAGAAGAATCCATACCATCTCAATCAAAATGTTTAGTCTATAGGAAAATGGGGTAAAATGGGCCTATTCAACCCTGTTGACTAAATGGTGAGAGTTTTCTCATCAAAATCACATATCTTGTGATGAGAAAAGTTTTTACAAATATATTACCATTATTTTTTAGGTTTCATGGTGTCTTGTTGTAGGTTACATGGAGTGTAAGTGAAAAAATAGGCTATTAGGCTTATTTGGCCTAATAAGCTGAATTGGTCAAATAGTTAAGTTTAAATTTGGCATTGGATGGATATCTAAGGAGCTTACACAATGAATATCAGATATTAACATGGAGTTTAATACACATTTTAATCATTTAAAGTCCCATTTCATGTAAGGAGGGAGCTTGGTGGAGTTGACTAGTCTTGAGCTTTAGTTAACTTTTGACAAGATCATGCATTTTCCTTTATTTTCATGTAAATGAAGGCTTTCAAATACTTCAAACTCAAGTTCAAGATTGAGTTAAGGAATTTATTTTATCATTGATTTCATGCATGAGGATTGAAAAAACTCAATATGGGCCCACCTTTCCTTGTTCCAATGCTAAAGAATAGCTTCATGCAAGACAAAGAGACAAAAGGATATTAATTCAAGACTTTGTTATCATTTTGTAATTGAAATTAGAGTTGATTTGACTTTAAGTTCACCACATTTTCCCTTTCCAATGATAATCTCTTAGCTTTTATATGTTTTTTCTATATGTGTAAGCTTTTTAGCCATTTTTTAGGATTGCTCCATCTCTTGGCATGACGAGACTCTACCAAGATTGAGTTTTGTAAAATTTTAAGATAAATAAAATGACTATTTTAGATTTTATTATGCTAGTATAGTGTATTTATGTCATTTTATTTACATATGTGGTAGATCTTTCTCCCTTATCAATTCTTGATTTTTACCTAGTTACTAGTTTGTCAGATTATGTAGGTCATGTTTAGTGTTTGATGTCTCTTAGTTGAGCTTACAGTGTATATAAGTGGCTAGTTAGTGACTTGAATCATGCCTATTCCATCAATACCATTAGGATTTGATCACCAAATATAACCTCTTCATGAAATACTGACGCATAATAGATATTAGGAGTTGTAGATTTAGTCTTTACTTATTTAATCAATGTTTTAGGAGTTCAAATAGAGTGGATGAACTAGAAATATAGGTTTGTCACCCATAATAAATTAATATTTCCTTTTTAATTTTATTCTTTCCTATTTCATCCCAATAATTAGTAGTTTAGTAAGTAGTGCAAAGTGATAAATTATAGGAGCTATCCTCACTAAAATCTAAAGGTTTGGTCTAAATTTAGGTGTCCCACACCTTAAATCATTTCAATGTTAGTCTAGGTGTGAAGGTTTCAGAGCCAGATCTATCAAACTTTACATTTCTAACATGAACCACTAATCTCTAGGATGGATTGGATGTAGATGGGTTTAGAACATGGGAAATTTTGGTGATAGTAGTAGAGGGTAATCCTATGATAGGGTTATTAGTTGGGTAAGAAGGTGTTTGGGTGATTCTTGTTGAGTGGGTTGGCTTTGGATGGTGGAATTAATGGGATTATTGGTAGAAGATGATGCTTGGTTAACTAAAGGTTGGGTAGAGATGGTGGTAGTATACGTGTCACCCATAAGGAGGGATCGAATGACATAAGGTAGGTCAATAGGCAAAAATAAAGTAGGGGTATGGTGATATATGGTTTTAAGGTAATGATAGAGGGATATAGGGTCATTATCTATAAATGTGGATAAATTTGCATCACCTTAGACAACTATTCAAGGGATGGTAGGACTTCCAAAAGGATGGGAGAACTCTTTGCATCTAAAATATACTCCATGGATGAGGGAGAAGAGGAAGATAGATGATTAGGAAGTGGATCTTGGTTTTCATGGTTTTTTAGTTATTTCTTAGCTAAAACCATGTAAATAAAGAAAAGAAGAAGATACAAGAAATCTTATAACTCAAACAAGGAGAAGACAAGAAAAATTTAAGGAAATAAAATAGACACTAAAGCATACTCAATCCTAATGTTCTTTTTAATCTATTTTATAGCTTATTCCTTAAGCTTTAAGAACTATGTGACTAAAATTAGCTTCTAGAACCAGTACTATAAAATAAGTCTATGGTTGGTTTCAAGTTGTGTTTAGGCTCTCAAAGGGATCTACATTGGAAATTAGTACATGAATTAATATTGGGGCCTACCCATCGCTTCACACATCACAACAATAAGGGTATTGGGTTATTAGCCAAGATATATTGATTTTTAAAGATTATACTCAACTAGATGCATGAGTTTGTTCTCCTCTTGGTGATGAAATCCAAGTAGGATGGTTGGGAAAGGTGATTTATAGGTAGTGAAATCACAGTCGGGTATTATGTCAATGTTTTTCTATTTGATTTAAGTGTAAGTGGTTTGGTCTTGTACATGTGATAAGAGTGAAATTATGATTGATTAAATTGATTAATTAATCCATGTGATTTACAATAAGTAAATAAATGATGGATGCAAACAACTTTAAGCTCAAAATGAAATTTTTATTTTCCTGTATGATTAGAAAGACAAAAAAATCACCTAGATCTAACCATGAACCCAAAAAAAGATTCAAGGGTCCTACCAGGCATGCCAAAATATTTCAAAGGAATTTCACTTATATTTCTTGGAAGAAAGAGAAAATAAACTTGAGAAGGGTATGGTAGAAAAGCCTAATATGTTGTGTGCACATTGATCCAAATGATTATGGATACTCCTATTTGGATTGGGAGGAATTACTTGTAGATAAGAAATAACTAAAGATATAGTTGATTAGTTAGATAGTAGGGTGGATTACCTAGAAAGCTATATCCAAGAAGCACAAGATTCCTTGGAGGCTATCCATCCACACTTTTAAACAATCAAGTTCTAAAAGTGAAAGATAAAGTACTTACATATATCACAAAATATATTGAAATGAAATACAATAAGTGCTTGATAAATGAATAGGTGAATCTAAATAATTATAGAAATAAAATAGATTGATATTAATGTTAAATCATTTAGGTATGGTTTAGAAGGTAGGGTGAGGCTCTATGATCAGATAAAGGGAATGAAAATTGGATTTGGTTGACGTCTGGTAGGTGAAAATAGCTTGTTATTTATTTGTCACATAATGACCATCAGTGGTTGGGTGACTATTGATGGTTAGGGTGACCATGTTATGGATAGACTATCAATGGTTAGGGTGACCATTGGTAGTTACTATGGGTTCTGGGTTGGTTCAAGAAATGGGATAATAAGATTACATAATAGAATTATGGAAGGTGGGTTTGGGATGGGTTGGTTTCAAAATATAAAAAAGTAATTAATTACTAAAAATAGATACTTGGTTTTCTGATCATTGAGTTTAAGATGGTTGAATTTGTTGGTTTAAAAACTTATTGATGGAGTCTAGAGAAATTTTGGTAGAGTAAAAATAATTGGATATAAGCTGATGGATGGCAAAACTTTAGATCTCTATCACACTTATTTGTTCACTAGGAGAATACCTACAAAAGGAAGCTTTGATATAAGAAGCCTTGATTCTAGATGTGGATCATGATTTTTTTTGCCTCCTCTTATCTTTTTATAGGAAGTAAGGAGAGGTGAAACAATAGTCCAATAAGGTGTTTATAAAGGTGTCTAGATTTAGCTCTTGCATGCATTGGATCACACATGAATTAGACAAGCTAAATATAAAAAATCAAGCTAGAGTTGACTGGAGTTGACTATTTAGGTAGTTAGAAATTGACAATTGGTGGTCAAACCTAATTATCAATGGTTAGGATGATCATCGATGATCAAGGGTAAGGTCTAGTTTTCTCAAGGGTGGGTTAGTTAGTCAATTAGCTGAACTCATGTTTATATTCAAAAGGTTGAAAAAGAGTCCCTATGGGTTCCAAGGTGGTCTAGGGGTTAGTTAAACATCTAGAACCATTGTGTGTGGTTTTATAGTGTCTACACTGACAATAAAAAGGTTTAAAGACATCTTCACATATTTGAAGGTTCTCCACTTTGTAGTGATAATGGTTTTGTGTTGATCTTCCTCATTTAACCATACCTAATTATATCCAGGGAATCCATCTATTAGGGAGAATATTTCTACACCTACAACTATCTATATGATTTGTTTCATAGAGGTATGGGGGTAGTGATCCTTCAAGGAAGCCTTTTTCAAGTTGTGAAAGTCTACGCACAACCAGATCTCTCCACTCTTTTTCTACATAGGACCTAAGTTTGATACCGAAGTCAAGTGTTTGATCAGGTATATGATTTATAAATAGATTAGTTTCCTAAGCCATGAGGGACTCAATTTTTGGGTTAACCAACCTTTGATTCTATTGATAAATTTCAGCTCCCTCCACCAAGTCTATGGTGTGTTGGATGACCCTATAACCATATCCTCCTAATTCATCATGGGTTAATGCAATGATTCTTTCATACTTTTTCTAGGAGACTAACCGCTCTTTATCCCTTTGAGGACCTCCTTTCCAATCTTTAGATTTCTCCCACTTCTGACGTCAAGTTAGGAGTAGTCACCTTTATCTATGACAAAATTTCTCTTGTCATTCCTTGCATCATTTGAATCAAATATATTATGAAAGATGATGAGCCCCTTTGGAATCTTGTTAGTTTTTAATTGCATGATCAAGTCACAATAGGCTTCTTCAATCTTTGGTTGTAAGTGTTCCATAACTTCACATGATTTTTGGAGAAATATGTCTATCTAAATATAGATTTTAAACACTTGTCAATTCTAGTCATTTCTAGGGATGGTGGATGTAATGATAACCATAATGACTCATTCTTTAGTGAGAAAGTTTGTTTTGTATTGAACTAGGATCCGATTGTTTCCATTTTGTCACCCCATATATTCATTTCTCTAGGGATGATTTGATTATTATATTTTTTGAAAGTTTAAATCAAATTCTATATATGATAGTGATAGGATCTCATGCCCACATTATTCATATCTATAAATACTCTTACCTACCTTACCACTAGTTCATAATCACCAAATACCTTCAGCTATTTTTTGCCCATCTACTTGGAAAGACTAAAGCCATGGACCAATGCTTCATATTTGACCTCATTTTTTGTGTAGGTAAATTAGAATTGGAAGGCTTGTAATTTCTCTTCTTTGGAAGGAAACATTAGTCAATTGCTAACTCTAGATCTATTTTTATACTTTGTACCATTAAAATGTAGAGTCCAAGATTTGGCCTCACCTTTGGCTTCCTCGCTCTAGTCCTCCTTCTTCTTTAGGACCTTGGGAATGGATTGGTATTCATCATAGATTTTGTAGGTTTGAAGACTAGTGGAATTGATGTTTGTTAATTGGTTACTATTAATGAATTCATTAATGAGGGCTTCTTCTTCTAGGCTTTTAATGTCTGTTACTTCCTCCCCTTTGATCATTTTCACATAGTGCATCTCCTCTTTTGAGAAAGAGGTGTGTGTCACTTTGAGGTTCATCATGAATTCATCTACTATGTGTTATGGATAAAGTGGTTTAGATATAACCCTTAAATTTGATCCATATTTGGTCCTTAGAATTAAATGGGACAATTATAATGATAGGTACCTACCTATCTTGGTAGTAAATTCTCTTGATAGACATAGCCTAAATATGGGAGGGATGTCTATCACTACAACATATCGTGATATAAAGATGTTGGGATAAGAATACAATGTGAGGGGGAGATTCTTAATGATTCCTAAGGTTTGAACCTTCTTTCCATACAACTACATCACTCTTTTATTTAAGGGTTCATACTAAAATTATAATGCATCTACTATCTGCTTGGGCATCACCATTGTGTTAGCCATAGAATCAATCATGGAGTTATGTAGTAATTTATTCCCCATAATATGTGTTAAATATAATGGGATAGGTTTTGTATTACTTACCCCTTATATGGAATTGACAAATGTGGATGGTATTTTAGGATACACAATCATGATAGCTTCTTTTCATTTTGTTTGCATGAACTCTACATTTGACTTTTCTCACATGCTTTTCCCTCATCCCTCCAAGGCCTATTTTAGTAGATATTTCTTCTCAGGGGTGAATAAGACATCCCAAAGAGAAACATTGGTCATAACCCTTTTTAGTTACTCTACCACATTATATGACCCTAGGGGTAGAACCTTAGGGTCTTTAACCTTGTTTTGCACCATTTCACTCCACTTTTGATACATCAAAGGTGGAGGTTGGGATCTTGGACCCTTTGCAAAAGTCACTTGGGGCCTCACTGTAGTTTTAGGGCTCTCAACCAACCTTTTTTTGGAGCATCTATAGTAGTTTGACTAAACTTAGGATCTCTATACAAAATAAATTCATTTGTATAGACTACATGTTCACCTTCTATCCAAGAGAAAAGCATGTGTTTTGGGGCTATTTCCTCTTCCTTTTCTACGGACATACCTTGTATTTATGTCATCAAGATGAAATTCTCAAGCCCTAGAGATGGGTATCAATAGGTTGAATTAGGCACATTCCCTTTTTATCATTGTTCGAAAAGCTTATTCTATAGATTTCCCCTTGGGTAATTTTGTGGTTCATGAGCATAATTATAGGGGAAAAACCATAAGTTAGAGTCATCTACTAAGTTTTTTAAGCCAGTGACTAGCTCCCTATCTATATTTAATGATATCATGTGTAGGAGATCAAGGACTTTAACCATTTAGTTTGTGGGTTGTGTTTGATTGTTTATCACTTGATGGTTTTATCTTTGCCTCTCTTGATAATGGTTTTATTGGTATGGTGCTCTCCTTTCTTGGTATTTATTAAAATGGTACTTTAGAGGCATAACCTATTGTATTTTGAGATATTTTATCTCATTGGAGAATTTTCAAAAGATACTCTTCATATCATTAATCTCTATGGCTAGCAAGAATGAAGCAGATGTACTTTTTTTAGTGGATGGATACACATATATAGAATGTATTACTCCCAATGTACTTGGGATTTTCTCTTGAGGTAACATTTATATTTCTTGGAAAATTGGCATTGGTGGCCAAAGAGGAACTTTTATTATATCTATTAAATTATTTTTGGCCATTACTAATAGATCATAAGCATTCAGTATCATCTAACCTCCAAGTGATTGGATCATGATAGCAATATTTGAGTTAAAGGCCTTAAAATAGAAAATTATGGCCATACCCATAGGTGATTGTGCATCTATTGGAATCCTTTACTAGGTTTTCTTGAACATAGAATTGAAATCGATAATGGCTTCTTATGGGGCCCTCTTGATAGTTATCAATTATTATAGGATGGACTATCAGTCTACCTTCTCATTCAACCACTCAAAGAATCTATCATCCAATTCATCCCATATGGCTATGGAATTGGGAGGCAAGGATTGGTACCAATGAAGAGATCACCCCTTAAACAAAGTGGCTAGTAGTCTTAAGGCTACATTTTACACATTGACATAGTGTGCAATGCACACATTATCAACACCTTGGAGATGTCCTGCTATGGTCTTTAAATATTCTCCCAACAATTTAGGGAATGCCTTTAAGGCATTCACTAAAATTGGGTCCCATGTAGTCGGGGGTAGTGGAGGGATAATTGGTATATTTATATCTCGTGATACAAATTTACTTGATGGGCTTAGAAGATCCATTTATTGTTATTGAGTAGCAATAGACCCTATGGTATTTTTGTGAGTTGGATCTCCTAGAGGTGGTGTTAGTAGGCTTAGATTCTTCATTATTTGTGACTTTGTAATGGGTATCTAAATCATAAACTTGAGCTTATAGTCAATTAGACTAATAGATATGGTCCCACTAGGTGTGCCAAAAAAGAAAAATTGTTTATGCCTAAAAATCTCTCTTTAGGTTAAACAAACTCTAGGGAAGTTTTAAAGGAGTGAAATTGAATTGTAGTCTATAAAACAACCTCTAACATTTTATAATCTATCTCTTATATTGATATTTGTGATGAAAAGAGATAAAAGAGAAATGAAAATATTATTGAAATAAAACTAAGGTGATGCATTGAGAGATTTAAAGTGTTAATCTATAATTGTATAAAATAGATTGATTTCTTGAGAACTATATAATGTAAAGGAGAATAAATCATGAACTAAAGTCTATGATACAAGTAAGGATTAATAATATATAAGTAGAAGAAAGGGAATAACAAGAAGAGATAAATATTCACTCAAATAGACATAAAACACCAAATCCTTTTCATTATTACATGGAGAATAGAATATGAAGGCCTCAATTGCACAATACAAAACATCCAATCACACCTGTGAGGGGCACCTACTAAGGTCATATAAAAAAAAAATCTAGCTACTACTACTCCTATTCTATTACAATTGGCTATTTTCTAAAATGGAAAAATATAAATTAAATGATAACTAACCCTTTTTAAAATGGATGAGCCAAGAATATATATGCAAAGTAGATTATTATAGGAATGACACCTAGAAATCCTAGCATCATACCAATGATGATGTCATTATAACTAAATGAAGGACTTAGGCTCATGAGTGTAATTATCCTTCAGATCCCAAATATGACACAACTATATTATCTTTTGAGGAGTGTAGTGATGACACATGTCCATCTCTAGAGCCATCTTTGATATGACATTAGGGTGGATATCCACTTACCCTGGTCAATGGCATGACTCCTAGCTCTAATAGGAAAACCTTGCCTTCAACAAAAACTATGGCGACATGAGGAAGAATCACATACTCCTAGTCATAACCACATAATGGGTCCCATTCATTTTTTCACCAACCAATGGCATTTATTGAAGGCCTGACAAAAAATAAACCTCTTTTGGATAAATGTTATGATGCCACATGTTGAGTAGAGCTTATCTAAGGGTAAGGGTGGGAATTTCCTTGTAA
Organism: Torreya grandis; assembly: GCA_037957365.1. NCBI lineage: Eukaryota > Viridiplantae > Streptophyta > Pinopsida > Cupressales > Taxaceae > Torreya > Torreya grandis. Next base: position 134,713 of record JARHVA010002805.1, on the reverse strand, counting down.
AAATGAGCATGAAGGCACAACATGGAGAAACCACATTTCCCTTGATAACTACTCGATGGGTCCTTCCCATCACCTTATTATCCAATAGCACTATTCAAAGTTTTAACCAAAAGAAAATGACTTTAGATGAGCCCTGGGTTATCATGTGTCGAGTTGGCACTACTCTAAGATGAACTAAGGACTTGTTCATGCAAAAGAAGTGATAGGATGCCACGTATTAGAATTAGAGGGAGGCCAATTCTTAGGCAAAATATATAAAAGGGGGACTCAAGAAAAAAAGAGGATGAAATAAAACTACTAGATATGTTGAGTGATCCTGAGACCAAATACGAGTCACTCAAGATAATCAAAAGGGTGGATTTTGATCCATAAAAATTCAATAAACTTCTCCTTAAAAAACTACAAGATATTACTCACTACCACTTAAATATCATTTGACTATCATAGACTCTTGATTATCGATTCTTAGAGCTAAAAGATACCCAAAGATTACCTCCCCCTTAATCCATATCTTTCTTAGTGATTGATTGAAGAGGTAATCACTTCCAATTCCTACCTTAAAAACTCAAATGTTACCCTTGGAAGAGGTTTTTTTTAAATATATACATGTTCTTCCATGATTCCATAAAATATTTTGGTCATCTAATTAGATACCTACTCCCTAAGAAAATGATACTTTATTATAATATTCTTTTCTTGGAATGCATGATTGGATTCTTAGATATGTTAATGGTACTGGTATTATCACAAAATATAGGAATTAGACAATCATTTTTAATCTAAGTCATTCAAGGTTTGTTTCATCCATAAAACATGTGTGTAACATGATGTTGCAGAAATGTATTCAACTTTAGCTATAGACAAAGAAACTTATGGTTATTATTTACTTAACCATGACACAAGACTCTTTCTAATAAAAAATGTACCACCACTTATGGTCTTTCTATCATCAATGATACCTACCCAATATGCATCTATATATGTTATTAAAGTGAAATCCTTAGTTTTGGAGTATCATAAACCAAAATCCATATTACCTTTGAGATATCCAAATATCCTCTTGACTACTTGTAAGTGTATCTAATTTCATTTTGCCTAAAATCTAGCCACTAGACCTACTATCTATATGATATCATCTCTTGATGTATTAATATAAAATAAATTTATAATCATAGATTTATACAAGGTCCAATTGGCTTTTGATGATTTATCTTATTGACTCAACTTGAAAATTCTTATCATTAAATTACTTACTAATTTACAATATTCCATATCAAAATTCTTCAACATTTCCTTAATGTACTTATATTAAGAGATAAATATTCCCTTATCTGCTTGAACTACTTTCAATCCAAGAAAAAATGACAATTCCCCTAACATAGATATCTCAAATTATTGTTTTATTACTTTTATGAACTCCGTAGACATATTTTCATAGTCACTACCAAAGATAATATCATCAACATACACAACTATGATTAATTGATGCTCACCTTTTATTTCGATGTAAATATTACTATCAATAACACTTATCTTGAAACCTTGATTAAAAAAGTATCTGTTAAGTCTTTCATACCACATTTTAGTGGCTTATTTTAGCCCATATAATGATTTATTCGGTATGAAGATGTAGTCCTTATTTATTGACAAAGAGAAACCTTCAAGTTGCTCTATATACACTTCTTATTCTATATTTCCATTGATAAATGCAAACTTTACATATATCTGATATATCTTGATATTTTTGAAGCCAATATATGCCAAAAATAGTCTTCTGGCTTCTTGTCTTGCCACAAGTGTAAAATTTTCTTCAAAGTGAACACCTTCTACTTGATCATAGCCTTTACATACTATCCTTTCTTTGTTTCTTGTGACATGGCCATCTTCGTTCAATTTGTTCCTAAAAACCCATTTAGTTCTAATGGCATTCTTATCTTTAGGTCTAGAAATAAGTTCCCAAGTCTCATTTTTATTAATTTGATTGAGCTCTTCCTCCATAGAATTTACCCAATGCTTATTAATTATATATTTTAAATCTTTTTTGGTTATCTTTAAAAATAGAGTGGAATTTACATTATTTGATGTATTTATAAACCTTTTCCTAGTTTAAACTCTAGCATTAATAACACCAATGATTTTAATTTCAACATGATTTTTTTGAACAAATCTAAAAGGTTCCCTTATATCTTACCATTCTTCTTATTTTTTACTTTCTTCTTCTACTTATTATTCTTTTAATGTTCTTTCTTCTTAATTAAAGTTAATCTAATCTAATAAACTCTTGGTTGTGGGGTCACCTTCCTAGATCTAGTTTCATCCACTCTCACATGTGTACTCTCCATAATATTATGTAATCTCTTGTTGTAACATCTATATAAAAAACTAGCTAAATAATATCCAAGGAAGATGCCTTCATCAGACCTTAAATCAAATTTTCATATATGCTCTTCATCTCTCTTGATGAAACACATGCTTCCAAACACTCTAAAGTGTTAAACTAAAGTTGGTCTACCTTTCCATTGTTTATAGGGGATCTTATAACTATTTATTTTGATTTTAACTTTGTTTAAAATATAAGATGTTGTGTTTACAACCTCTCTACAAAATGTATTAGACAATTTGGAATCATTTAAAATTTTCCTAACCATTTCCTTAAAATTCGTGTTATTCCTTTCAACCACACCATTCTATTTTTGTGTCTTTATAGTTGAAAATTATCTCTTGATATCATATTCCATACAAAATTCATCAGACTCATTTGACTAGAATTCTTCTCCTCTATCAGATCTTAGACACTTGATTTTTAATTCCATCTCATTCTCAACTAGAACCTTGAATTCCTTAAAGTTATCTATAGCCTTAGATTTATCCTTCAAGAAATCAAACATGTAATCATCAATAATAAGCATGAAGTAAATTTCACCTTAAATAATTTGAGTTATATGTAAACCACATAGATATATATTAATCAACTCTAAATTTTTTATAGTTGAATATTATTTTATCTTAAACCTTCTTATTTGTTTTCCATGCTAGCATGCATTACATAGGGTGTTTGTAGGATTAGTCATCTTAGGCATGTTTCTAATTTATTTTTTAGTACTTATCTTTACTAAGTTGTCAACATTTATATATCCCATTTTTTTTCCAAATCCATCTCTCATCTACTCAACTCATCAAACACCTATCCTTCTTAATCTCATTCAAAATATATAAATTATTTTCAATCATGTTATCATCTACTACCAATCTTCTTGAACTTGATTTTCTTATTTCACATCATTTAGCATGAAAAGTAAAATTATATCCTTAATTTCACATTTTAATAACACTCTATAAATTATGCTTTAGACCTTTTACATATAGCACATTCTCAGTTCTAGTTTTCCCATTATCAATACTTAGTATTCCCTTGCCAATAATATTAGCTATTATATTGTCTCCAAACTTGATTGTACCTTCAATAGTCATCTACAAAGATATAAATTTATTCTTGTCACCTGTCATATGGATTGAACAACCACTATCAATGTAACATTTTAAACTTTCATATTGAATGTGAAAATTATCTTGTGCTAACATGGATTCTTCTTCCTTTGGACCATCATTCTCTTTCTCCTTTTTTAGTATCTTAAAAGGTTTTGAATTCTCATCAATTTCAACATACACCTTCATATTTTGACTAGGGAGTTTTTTATAACCAAATCTATAGAATCTTACAATATGTCCAATTTTATTACAATTGTAATAAATCACACTACTTATATTGATAGTTGACTCTTGCACAAATGAATTTGAGAAAATATCTATAATTTGAGAACCTTATTGGAAATCCATAGAATAAATTTATGTACATTAATACATCTAGTTTCCTGATATGAAATGATCTCTAAATATTTTTGAAAGGTACATTGACACTTTTGTTATTTTTGAGAGGAGAGATAATCTTCTTGGCCTTTGGATGTCATTCACAATCTCAAATTTATATAAAGCATCAACATATGTATTTTAATTATTTATATTATGTGATTTCTTACTAATATTTTTTTCATCCATGTATCCAAGGCCTTTTTGTTGAGAGGTGTCCTTTGACTATTCAATATTTCATCAATAATTCCATTGTTATTTTTAAACTTTTGACAAATTTTCAATTTGATTATGAATTATTTATAATCTAACTTTAATGAACCTATCTTAGATGTGTACTTATTGCACTCTTCTTCCTTGGAATTTATAATTACATTTGATTTTTATAACTGAGTCTTAAGATTTTTGATAACCAACTCAACTTCCTTAACACTCTTGGTTATCTTAGTTTTCAATATACATATATGTTCTTCATGACTTTTGACTAGAGACTTAAACTTTTGGTTTTTATTTCTTTGACTCTTCAATTCATTCAAATAACTAATAATCTATACCTCAAGATCAACCTCAACTTCTTCTTCATCCACTTATTCATCATCCATGAAGAATTATTCTTTTGAACTATTACCATATTTAACTTCAATGGCCATGAAAAAATCTTCATCACTTCTATGGTTTGAACTATAGTCATCATTGTCTAAGATATCTTTATCATTGAATTCAAAAGATAAGTTGTCTTCTTTAGAGTATAGAATATTTTTATTATTGAATAAATTTTTATTATAGTGACCTTGATTCAATTTTTTCTTTCTCTTATCATACTTGGTAACTTATTATTATATTCAC